>CATIWK010608565.1:0-25277 GCA_949634005.1 Mallotus japonicus | reverse complement strand
ACACAACTAACTATATTACTGACTGAAAAGAAGCACAAAGCTTGAAACTTTCAGAAAGCTCAAACCTCCAGAGGAGGAAGAAGAAGAAGAAGAAGAAAAATGGCTAAAAAAACGACATCGTGTACTAAATTAACAATTCTTACAGTATGCGCAGTTATCGTCCAAATGATCGGTCTCTCACTCTTCGTCTTCGGCTTCTTCCCGGTGAAACCTGCTCTTTCCGGCATCAGGTTCCTTTCTTTTTTCCGCTATCTCATTTTGCGCCTCTAATAAGAAGAATCAACCGCTGCTGAATTTTTTTTTTATTAATTATATTAATGGCAGCGGTACGGAGAGTTTTTACCCACCGTATTGCGGTTCCGTCGTCGATAATCAGACTGAGACAGATTTAAAATCTGTATATAAGGTACGCTGCTTTTTTTCTTATTTGGCCTAATACCTCCCTGAACTTTGCACTTCTTGTCAGTTTGCTCCCTTAACTTAAAAAAAAAACAGGACTTATCAACACTTTTAGCACATTTGAGGTATCCAAATAATATTTTTGTAACTAGAAATGGAATTACTTAGACCCCTAAACTAGTTGAAAAGTGTTTGTAAGTGGTGTTTTGAGTATGTTGAGATGTTAAAATAGTTAATCTGTAACTTAGGGGGGGCAAAAATGCGCTAAGTTCAATATTAATTATATGCTTAATCACTGGTACCTTCTTTTTAATCGGATTTACTTTTTATGATAAATATATTTGCAGGAGCTATCTCAAATCCCTCCTTTATTTGACCGCCTAATTTTGATGGTATGTTTTATATAATAATTGATTTTATTCTTTTTTTATTTTATTTTATTTTAGTTGCTAGTGTATGATGCAGCACATTGCCTTATTATTTAATGTTTTTATTTGTTTGTTTGTTTGGTATAATTAAGGTTATTGATGGTCTTCCAGCTGAATTTGTGTTTGGCAAGAATGGGCAGCCTCCACGTAGTGATTTGATGAAAGCAATGCCTTATACTCAGTCATTGTTATCTAATGGAATGGCAGTTGGTTTCCATGCTAAGGCTGCTCCTCCTACTGTTACTATGCCTCGCTTGAAGGTTAAGCTGTGATTTGTGATGTTTTTAGTCTAATTCAACAAATATGCTTGCTTGTCGCTTCAATTTTTATTTTTTTGCAGGCTATGGTTTCTGGTGCAATTGGAGGTTTCTTGGATGTGGTTTTCAACTTTAATACGCAGGCATTGTTGGATGATAATCTCCTTGGTTAGTTGTGTAAAGTTAATTGAGTGCCCGTCTTTGAGGATGCTAATCAACTATATTAAAAAAAACTTTTATTATTTCAGGTCAGTTTTTTAAGATTGGTTGGAAAATGATCATGCTTGGTGATGAAACATGGCTCAAGTTGTTTCCTGGATTATTTTTGAGATATGATGGAGTTAGCAGTTTTTTTGTAAGTTTATTTTTATCATTTGAATACATTGCTTTTTGCTAGTAAAGCTTACATTTCATTTCTATAGATGCCCTTATAAGTGATCATGCAACTAGCTTTTGAGTTATTTATATGTTGCATTACCTGTGTAACTTGTAAAAGGCAAAAACTTGCACATCTCACTGTTAAAATCAGTAGGATGGCCTTGTTTTCCCTATGATCTATTGAGATCAGCTGGTCGAAGTAGGTTGAAATCTCAAGTCAATAACAAAATGTCATCTGTTGTTTATTTTGGTTTGGGGGCTGGGCCTTCTTGCTTGCTCTGTGAAAGGTGTGGTAGTGATATGTTTACGATTGTAATTCTTTTTATTTTTTTAATTTGTTTTTTTCAACAGGTTAAAGACACAGTGCAAGTAGATCAAAATGTTTCTCGGCATTTGGAGGATGAGCTTAGCCGAGATGACTGGAATCTTCTGGTTGGTGATTCTGTTTCTGTCATTAATTTAGTCTGAATCTTGCAATCTAACTTCTGGCCAACATATGAATTGTAACAGTACAGTGTTGTACTGCTTTGGAGTTTGAATTTCAGGTGAAAGAGCAAAAATATAGAATTCATTTTGAATTTATTTTTTTTATTGTTTAGGAAAAACTAAAAAAATATATTTTTCATTTTGAAATGTGTTTCCTAATTTTTCAAATTTGCAGAAATGGTCCCTAAATGTTTACAAAGAATTTCTAGTACGGAAACGTGGAAACACCTTGAGTCCATTTGTTAAATGGAGAAATAGATTGGTGTAACCAACTTTGATTTGGAAAGAGTCTTTGTTGAGTATGCTCATGTCTGCATCTTGCCTTTATTCTATACAATCTTCTCCAGTTTGTTACTTGCTGATATCAGTAGTTCCTAATCTTCTTTCATAAGTTCCTAGAGGCTTGAGCACTGAACTTGGAAAATTGTTACTTTTTCTTCACTTCTTCTATTTCCACTCCTGTTTTTAAATTATTTTGCATAAACTGATAATAAGTTTGAGAATTTTGCTTCAATGCTATTAGGGTTCTGTTTGTATCAGCTAATTTCGTGTGACATTTAGGAAACATGTAGCTTTATGATCTGGATTAATATCTATGTTTTGTGCTTCTATGTAGTTGAAGACTCAATTCTATCTATTTCTTTTGGGCATGATGTATTTTCTGCTGTCATTTGATTCTTATTCTAGCTTTATTTCTAGATTCTTCATTATCTAGGCTTGGATCATGTTGGACACATTGGAGGGCGCAACAGGTGTTTCCTTGTCGATTCTCTGGTCATTTATTTCTATTAACATCAGTTTTCGGTTTTTGTTTCTTGAGCTTCACCTGGATGTTTGTTCAACTACTGTAGTTTCTTGATGGGCCCAAAACTTATGGAGATGGATGAAGTGGTGAAAATGATTCATTTAAGTACTGTTCGAGTGAATGACGATAATCAGGGACGGACACTTCTGGTTGGTGCTACCTCATTTCTGTTCTCTTTAGTTAAATTTAATTATTTGAGACAAGCATTAAGAACATTGAATCCCTGTTATATTGGGAACATGCAAATTATGAAGCTTTGAGAAATGCAGTTTCATAGATCTTCACAAGTTCCTCAATATTTCAACTGAGTTTGTTAGAACATTGGCTTCAAAGTTAAATCATTAGGTCATAAATACCCTTGAACTCACTGAGTGGGAGATTTCTATGGTGGATTATACTACTATACCCAACACTAAATTTGCTCAAGATCTGGGCCATCACTGCCATGATATATGATATGCATTTTGCACACTGTTTGAGATTTTTGATGACTAGTTAGCATTTTCCTCTTCAACTTCCCTTGCTTTATCTCTGATGTTGATGCCATCCTTGCTGTAAATCTTCATTGCACATCCCTGTGTCATATTTATTTGTTGTACATTTTATGTAGGTGGTAGTAAGTGATCATGGCATGACTGAGAGTGGTAATCACGGGGGTTCTTCATATGAAGAAACTGACTCGTTAGCTCTTTTTGTTGGGCTGAAAAATGGTGCCTCTATTTGTGAATCAGCTGCTCATAATTCTGTTCACCAGGTAACCAAATTATACAACCCTTTCCATTCACTCATACTGCTTCAGAAACTTCCTAATTTATTGGCCTAAATTGCATCTGCTTCTGGTACAATATTTACATAATATATGCCTAGAATTATAATCAGATGTATTTTGAAGTAAAATACAACCATGTGCTTCTTTGATTTTCACATTCGATGAGGATTTGCTTCACCATCCTATATAAATGCCTTGATGTTGAGCTTAAGTTTTTTAATCCCCCTTTGTGCTTTTGGTATTTCCCTCCCTCTTTACTTTGTAACTTGGTGTTGCCTATTTGAGAGAAATGGTTAGATGTATGCGTCACATTGTTGACAGAAATTTTAGTTTAATAAACAAAATAACTTGTGCAATTTTGAAATTGTTTATCCAGATTTCCATTGTGGGACATTTCATTTCTTCTCTTTGATGTATCCTTGAGATTATTTTTAACAATAGTTGTCAAGTTAAAAGTAAAAAGAGGGAGTGTGAGCTTTATATAGATATTTTCTTAGCATAAACTATTGTATCAAGAGAACAGAATTTTGTTCACTTCTTTTACAACAACACTTGTTCTTCACTAGTTTGCCTGCTTCCAGAAGCAGAAACTTGATCTTTTCGTCCAATTAGAAATTCCAAATCTTGTTTTTAGTATTGAACTTGGGGAAGGTCCCAATCAGAGATTCAGAGTACATAATCACCAATAGGAAGATAGTTGGTTGCTTTCTAAAAATGAGGGAACTCTTGGCGATTTTTTCTTTTAGGAATCTCAGATTCAATCTTTTTGGATGACTAATAAGTTGGTTCTTACTAGTGATAGTAAAGATTATAAAAAATCCTCAGATTAAAAAAAGAAAGAAAGAAGGAAATTCTCAGATTTCAAATTGCTTCCATTGTGTTTTTTGTTCTATTGCTGTGCAATTAACAATTTGATTGTTAGCAAATCAATACAAATGGGCCAGGTGGATGTCGCTCCAACATTAGCTGTTTTATTTGGTGTGCCAATTCCTAAAAACAATGTCGGTGTATTAATTTCAGAAACTTTGGCTTCTTTGACAGGTCAGCTTTCTCTGTGTTCTTGGGTTTGTTGGTTTAATATAGAGACATTTTAAAAATGAGGGAAAAAATTTAAAGAGAAAATTAGAGTAGCAAATAGCACCAGATCTATTATATGGAAATAAATAAGATAATGCATTAATTAAGAGACTTTTTTTGGGATTGTGTCTGACAGTCTGTTTTTATTTTCTCTCTCTCTTTTGGTTTGACAAGTTATTTGAGTGGAGACGAATGAATGTGTTTCAAAGGACAAGTTCTTTTTATTTAATTTATGAGGATAAGGATAAGAGGTCTTTTTACTTCCGTTTGGGCTTGTACCTTTAGGCCTTGTAGAGAAATGTCTTTAAGTGTTAAAACTTAGTGCAATTCCCAGGAATTTAAGCACTTCCCGTCACCAGAAAAGTGTTAAAACTTTGTACATCTGGTTGCTGAAAAGTGCTTCTGAGTTCGGGTTCTCAAAATGTTATTTAATCCAATTATATTCAATCAGAAGGATTTACATGTAACCATATGCTGGTAATTTAGATCAGAAAGACTTGTTTTCTAGAATGCTTGTGCATTTGCAGACACTTTTAGTTCTAGTCATGCATCAAGTGTGTGGCTTAGAGGCATTAGTTATCTAAATGGTAACCATTGTAGCTGCTTCTATATTTGATTTGTGAACTAAAAATCACAATGGACAAAATAATTGCTACTAGTTATATTATGTTAAACCATGTATCTTCTAAATATGGGACCAGCATCTGGATCTAGTTGTAAGCCCCAACAATTTTTGAAGGTTTACATTTGTCATCCTTTCTTTTCTTCTTGTTGAAATCAGATGATCAACAGCTGAGGGCACTGGAGTTGAATTCCTGGCAGTTACTCAGACTATTGGAAGCACACTTACCTGGTTCATCATGTGAAAAAATCCCATGCAATGGCTCCAGTGATGGTGCGTGGTCTGGAACTAGGAAATGCAGTGGCAGCATGGAGATGATACTTTGTTGTTTATATTTAAAGGCTTCAAATCTTCATAATTCCTGGAAGTTCAAGAAAGAATCAGGGTAGGTTTCTTTTATGTGCTTTTTTCTAATATAGTTGTTACATAATGAAGTTCTTTCTGTTTTATTTTTGATACCTGTGTTGCTTTATCCATATTTCATGTAAACAGGATACTGGTTTTACTTAGTTTATAATTTATCTTAATAGGACCAAAAGTCGGGATGATTTTAGCAGCACTGTTGCAGCATATTATGAGTTTCTAAAAACTGCAAGTGAGTGGTTATCACGCAGGGTCACTGATGTATGTATATTCTTTGTCAACAGTTGATTTGGATAAAAGTACTCTGAAAAAGTGAACAAAAAAAAGTTGGCTATATCCCTCCCCCCAAGAACAATATGATTATTCTGACCTGTTTCTTGTTTGGCAGAAACCTGTTTCCTCCCTTGCATTTGGGGTTGTGGCAATGGCCCTATCATGTCTGGTATTACTCTACCTCATAATTTGCTTGAGCAGAGATGTTTACCCTGGGGAAAATCAACACCATTCTAACTTAAGCAACAGCAAACATGGTTGGTGCTTAGATGAGGCCTTTATTTTGGGTGTTGTTTTGATACTTGTTATAAGTATGGGTTCCAGTTCTATGGTAGAGGAAGAGCAATATATTTGGAATTTTGTGATATGCACATCATATCTGTTATTACTCCGAAAAACATTACAGTTTCTTCCTGGGAGCAGTGGATATGGATCACGTTTGAATGGATGGAACAAAAGAAGTAATTTTCATGTGTGCTCCATCTTTTTGCTTCTCATTTCTGGACGAGTTTTGAGGGGTTGGCATCAGGGCGGAGTAAACTGGACATATCTTCCAGACATTTCAAAGTGGCTTGAACAAGCTGGAAGTGATGCAATAAGATTAATTCATATAGTCTCAAGCCTCCTAGTGATCAGTTTATGGTTATTTGCTTTATATTTGTGTAGATTGAAGAGAAAAATTATTCAAGTGGTTGGATTTTTCTTTTTGATATCTGGATTGCTGGTTTTATGGCATATTGTAGAGGACCAGGACAACATGTATGTGTCATCCAGTTACCTTGCTACCGTATTGGCTCAGATAATCTATGCAACTCTGGTTATTGCCACTATTGGTACTGTTGTAGCTTTACCATGGATTTTGCCATCTTCAAGGCACAATATTAATTCATCCAATTTAGTTTCCACTGGCATTCAATACAGAGCTCCATTGTTGGAATTTAGAGATTCTTCATATTTAATTGGGTTGGCATACTTGTTATGTTGGTGTCTTCTGCAACTGTTGCTCCAACAGCCAACCAATTCAGTGCCCATCTTTTTGCTTCTAGTGCAAATCTTGGCCAGCATGCTGTATTATTCCCACAGCTTGCCGCGGAATAAGGAATGGCTTGAGGTTAGTTTCTATATCATAGCTTTTTAAGATTAATAGTTGATATGTTAGGAGTATGTTGGTATGAGTGGCACAAATGCATAGGATTTATGTGCTGATGGAAGCTGCTTATTTTTATCTACACAAGTGCTAACTGCATTTCTAGTACTGATGTCGATCATATGCTTTTTGTTTACTTAGGTTGCTTTACTGTACTATTTGGGAATGGCAGGACATTTTGCTCTAGGGAACAGCAATACTTTGGCCACTATTGATGTTGCTGGAGCTTTCATTGTACTACTTTGCTTTCCTGCTGTAGTTAATATTTCTTTTTCCAGCATTCAGTTTAAAATTCATATTATGTTCTCGTACTATATTTTAGATTTATGGGGCCATGATAATCTAACTTTCAGATGTGTCTTCATTCTTTTTAGGGCCTCTCAAATCACTCGACATTACTTTCTGGCATTTTGATGTTTATAATCACCTATGCATCCCCCATGCTATTTCTTCTTAGCATGGTGATGTACATCTCCATGAAGGACACAAATTATGTTATAACTACCCAAAGTGTAGAGTTGGGGCATTTTCTAAAAATTATGCTTGGCTTTCCCTGCCTAGTCCCGCTGGCTTTGAATTCCATTTTGCTCACTGCATACACTGTAGTGTTACTGTTAATGAGGAACCATTTGTTTGTTTGGAGCGTCTTCTCTCCAAAGTAAGTCTTGCTGAACTTGCTATCTGTTAGCTACCAATAACTTAAATTTGTGGAGATACAGTAGGATTTCCATTTAGTATCATCTTGATAAGACTCTTGCAAACACTCAGCATGGTTTTATGATACATACAGTAAAGTTTAACATTAGCTGATGTGGCTGAAGCAAATTGCTAGGGTTTCTTTGATACTGAGTTATGTCATTTATGATAAACTAATGGTGTGTCTGTTACTTCAGGTACTTGTATGTGTGCGCAACAACGATTTGCATCTACATAGGGGTTCTTGTGGTGGCTGCAACCGAGGTTTATATATGTATGGTGTTAGCCTTGCGGAGAAAGATTCAGGTTTCTAGTAATGGAATTGGATAGAGCTTTACATGCCATGATGCCAGGGAACCCCAATTTTGAATTTTTATTCCATGAGACATCAGATGACCATTTTTTCCATCAATTTCTGTTTTCGGATGGTACAAAAATGCTCAAATTCTTTGATTATGAAAAATATAGCAAGGGACTTACAGTGAAACAGTGAAGTTACTTTGCTTTTGTTATGGTTTAGCTAACAATCAGTTGTTTCTTCTTGAGAATTATATAATGTTGGAAAGCCATTTTGTGATGCAACTGTATAATGATCGAGCATTCTGGGAAAAAAAAAGTGGGAATATATGCAAGAGTCATGAAATTCAAGTGCAGATGGAGGGCATAAATGTGGATCAAGTGATTTAAGTTATTTTCTGGCATTAATATTTGCAATTATTATTCTCTCAGAAACAAGTAAAGAAAATAAACAAATTCAAACTGCCACAGTTTTTCTTGTTAAAAAAAAAAAAAAAAAAAACTGCCAGAGTTTGCTTTTACAGGCTGCTGTTAATCAATTTCCCACAGGCTACAGCTTCAGAGGCTGAGCTCACAGGAACTGCCACTTATCATCCTAACCGTCCACGTCTTGGATCTTTCCGTGGAAGGTTTGGGTCTTAGCTGCGATTTCTTCAATTGCTTAAGCATCTACAGGGAAAAAAAATCTTAAAAAGAATTTGCTATTTCAAAAAAAAAAAATAAATAAAAAAGAGATCTCAACCAACGAATTTTAAAATTATCAAACGAAGTTGATCATGTTAAAGAATTAAGATCAACAACTGGCAAATTGTAGAGTGTTTTTTTATATAATTTTTAAATTTTTTACCATTTTTTAAATAATTTTTAAAATTTTTTTATCATTACAAACAGGACGGTGGATTTGAACCAGAATTGGCAACTTGTAAACTTTTTTTTTTGTCCTCCCTTCTTCAAAATAAAAATATATGAAAGGAAAAAAAAAAAGAAAAAAATTCTAAAATCTTGAATGAGCTCTATAAATGAAGCAACTAGTAATCACTTCCTCTTCATTTTTTTTTTATCCTTTTTACTTAAACTTTTTATTCAAGCAAAAGTTGAGAGTCAGTAAAAAGTAAAAACCTAGACAGAATACTGCTCTCTTTCATATTCATTCAAATTTGCTGGGAATCAAATTCTGACTCTTTTGACCCTTTTCTTTTTAATCTCCATATTTGCCACCTTCAAGAAACAAAATGGTACCCGAATTCCTTGTCGGACACTCCACTTACTTCCTCTGCTCCCTCACCACCTGAAACACTCCTCTCATTTACCCTCATTTTCTTCTGTCCAACTCTTATCCCCTCTCTTCTCATCATCTTCACTTTCCACTGCCTCTTCGGTAGCTCCTCCGCTCTCTTCTTACACCTCGGCCCGTTTAATAACATTAAACCCGACCCGTTTTTACATACCCACTTCAAGAAACTCTGTAAAGGTGACTCCTTTTTCTTTAAAGATGGCGGCTTTATCAGACCCACAAAGGAAAAACGGAACCCCACATGTCAATGACCCTGGAAACAGTGAAGTTGGGACTTTTTGGACTCTGTGTCCGTACTGTTACTATATGTATGAGTATGATGGGGTTTATAAAGAGTGTTGTTTAAGGTGTCAAAACTGTAAGAGGGCTTTTCATGGTGTCCCAGTGGCGCCGCCACCGGCGAGTATGGTGGTGGAAGGGAAGGAACATTATTATTGTGGAATTGGTTGTTTCCCGTTGAAGTATGATTTGGGTGGTTGCTTGGATAACAAGAAAGGGGAAAATAGCGGCGGCGGTGATTCTTTCTTGGGTGGAAAGAAAGGAAAAATTGAAAACCTTGTGATACTTTCTGATGATAGTGATGCTGATGATAATGATTGTGGAAGTGGGGAAAAGGGAGAAGACGAAAATGTGAAAAATTGTGGCTTGGGATTAGAAGGAGATTTGGTAAAGAATGCGAGTATTAGTCAAGATGGATCTTTGGTGCAGGAGAACGTGAGAGCTGAGGTTAAAACTGTTGAAATGGAAAAGGTGCATAAAAAAAAGTTCAAGTCTGTGGCAAGGAACACAAAGAAGCTGATGGGGAGAGGGAAGAAAGTAATGAAAACAGGATCAAGTGGAGATCAGGGAATTGGAGTTGGAGATGGTGAGCCAGAAAATGCAGGTACAAATGAAGCTTTGGAGGGATCTTTTGAGGATGAATTGGAGTTTTTCTTTTGAAAGAATGATATCTATGTTGGGTTCAAGACTGATGCCCGAGGGCAAAACTAACATGGATAAGGAAGATCCTTTTTTGTCTGCATAGTTCTAAAAGTAGATGGTGTTTCAAAAATGGCCTGACTCTGGAATTTGGCTGCATGTTATAGTTGAAAAGGAAAGTGAATTTTACTTTTTTTAGGTTAGTAGATGAAGTAGCAAAGAGTGGCTAGAGTAATTGGGAAAAATTGGCTGCATATTATAGTTGAAAGGGGAATGTGAATGTTACTTTCATTTCTCCACAATGAAAAGTTATGGTATAGTTGTTGACAATCTGCTTTTTTTTTTTGGTTCTTTTGGATGAAAAATGAAAGGAAATATCTACTATTATTCTTGACTTGTGGATTATGTGAATTAACCAAAATATTGACGACTCAAAACAAACTTTATTACATTTCAAAAAAGAAAAAATTTGATAAACTGTTTTGTAATATGGTGCCTAATTAATATCTGATCAGGGTCTTTTAATTATGTTCACATCCTGAAAATGTCACATAATTTTTATCCTTTAAATTCAAGTTGGCAATTGTGTTGAAAGAAATCATGGCATCTGAATCTGATCCGGCAATAGTTCTACTATTATATACTATGTTTTTATTTTTATATTTAATGGTGCTGAACTTACTTTTGCAATATTACGATTCTGTGTCTGTTCTGCAAAGCAAGCAAATGCATCCAATTTGCCTGTTTAGAACTTGTATTCTTGATCTGCATGCTACCAGGGAAAGTGTCTGCTAATGAACTATTGGAAATTTCTGGTAACCACTTTCCAGTCTTTTCTATAGAGCTTAACTTGCATTTCTGGTTTTCGGGTGTTGTCTCATCATGAAACTTCTTTTGCACATGACAGTTAACACATATCTGATATCAGAAACAAAAGCCTTTTGTTTTGGGATGCTGCATAAATTAGATACAGAATCTTGGAGTTATTGATATTATAAATGCAAGATGCTATATTGAGATTGTGGTATTCATTTACTTTGATTCGCAATCATCCTCATCCCAACACGTATCTTATACATTATTCTATCTTATTAATTTTAATTAAAAGACAATAGTCTTACAATTATTCCACAGTAATTATCATTTACACTTATTCATGTGGGGAAACTCTTTTTGTTTGGATGACATATGAAGAAAACTCTCCATAAGTTGCAGAGTTGTTTTTCTCCATTTCTCTACTGCAGTAGGTGTCATTTCATTCCATCCAAGCTTCTATAGGGCAAATTTGAATTCATCTCCATGGTTCTAACTGCAACAGGTATCTCTCTCTTTCTCGCTTGCTCTCTGTAGATTTTACAGCTTAAGATAGTTTGCCTATCTGCATAAGTTGCAAAACCTGTTTCAAGTTACCATTCAGGAGCATTGTCATAGAAAAATTAATTTTTATTCATAAGCAGCAAACTTCATGGATGAAGTGAGATATAAAAACTTACCGCCCACATTGATACCGAAGGAAGAGGCCAAATTATTGTTTGCCCTGAAACACAAAGAAGCTGAGAGGAAACGCCGTGTTCGAATCAATGGACAGTATGCAAATCTTCGCAGAGTCTTTCCCAACTTGATGAAAGTATGTAACACCCCCCCTCTTCAGAAAAACATAAAAATGATCTTTTCTTTTAGATTTCAGTTAGCATGATTTCATCCTGTTCTGGTAACACAATTGTGCTAAACCGCAGAGGAACAAAGCATCAGTGCTTGCGGAGACAATCAAATGTCTGAAAGAGCTGGTGAATACCGTATCAGAGCTAAAAGAAATATGTGGTGTTGGTAGGTTGGGTCCTGTATTTTCTGGTGGGACTGACATGTTAAGAGTAGAGTACATCAATAGGCAGGGACTAAAGCTTGTCAAGGTCATGTTCAGCTGTGAAGATAAAAAGAAGCTAATGTTAGATGTTGCAAGGGCGGTGAGGTCAGTGAAAGGGAAGGTGGTGAAGGCAGAGATATCAATAATGTGTGGGTGGACTGAGTGTTTCTTATGGGTGCAAGGAACAAATGGCAATAAAAAATTACAGATACTAAGAACAGCCTTGGATGCTGTTATTGAGCTAAGAGTGCCAAGTAACAAGATAGTGCATGGTCAGTGATCGTTTGCAATGTCATGAAGTTTCCTGGAGTGCTGGTTGAAGAAGAATCTGAGATTTTTATGCTAGTGGTGATATACACGGTTACAAACCTGTTAATCTAGTGTAGGATAGGAGAATTGGTCAGTGTGAATAGTTAGGTTTCACAGTCTAGCATTAACACCCAACTAGTAGAATCTGAACTGCATCTTGATTAATAAGAGATATACATTTTTCTTATTAGTTAACTGTCAAAACTCGATCCAAAAATTGGTCCGACTCTTACACTTTTTTCTGCAACAAGTAGAATAAACTATGTGATGTTTTATGTGAAACTGTTTGTTATTTGTATACTATGTTGGCATGTATCTATAGAAGGTAATGGTCATAAGATCAATGCCTGCTCCATAAACCTGAAGCCACCCTTGTTGTTTACTTGTAAATGCATCATTATATCTGTCTTGGTTGTTTCAGTTCAAAATTATATGTTACTATTATTTTAGTCTTTAGAAGGAAGAAAAAAGGCCCTTGAGCTTGAGGTCAAACTTTCCAAACCTCTGGTTGCTTTTTGTTACATCAATTTCCATTAGAAAATATACAAGAAACCTTGCTTTATCTTTCGCCATCAAGTGTGGATCTTGAAACAGAGATTCAGAAGCAAATTCAGCAGAAGTCTTGGAAGCTTTAATACTACTCTGATATCTTCTTCAAGTTGAGCAATTGAAAAAGGTTCAGTTCTTGAAATGGGATTTTTCCAGTGGTCAATCCCAGAACATCAGACCAAAACTATAGCCTCATCCTTATTTCCATAAAGATGTCTTCTTTTTAATCGCCATCCATCTACAAGTCCCTGCAATCTCATGACAAGATGATGATGATTCCAGACAAGATGCACAAAAAATCAGCGACCTTTAGATGAACATCTTTCATATTGATTCTTTAACTTTGTTTTTAAGGAATAAGGATACACAAAACTTCAATTAGGAGTATCAAATATTTCGGTTGTTTGCCGTCGAGAGAATAGTCAAATTATAACTTTTCTTTAAGGATATCTTAAAGTGTAGGGTTCGAAATTTGTTGTATCAATTTAAAAGAGAGGATTGCTCCTATTGTATAGTCCATCGATACCTATGTCATATGAATTTCTTATTAAAAAAATTATCTTTTTTGAAACATTTCTATATTCAAAATTTTAAAAAACTCTCTGAAATGTTTCACGTTGTAAATTTTAAACATAAGTTGAAAACAATTTTTTTTTTACTCTTTCTCCCAAAAAAAAAAAAAATCTATATTTTCCTTAATTTGATTAATTGATAATATTATAATAAATAATTTTTTTCAATATTTTTAAAATTCACTCTCCCACATTACCATCAATTAATGATCAACGATGCAGTTAGTTTGCAGTCTTATCGTTTCAGATAGTTTGTTATTCTGTTATCTTTCTTATGCTTTCACTTTCCTCTGGGTTGTTTAAAACTCTACTGTATTTCTTTTTCTATTAATATAAGGTAGCTCTTTGGTGTGTGATGTGGGTGCTAAAGGTGTGCCAACCTCGTTGGGATGCCTGGGTGCACCTCTGATGCCATTAGCTCCATCTTTCATAAAAAAAAAAAAAAAACCATGGTGGTTTTGTATTTCAACTTTTTTTTTTTTACTGTTATTTCTCTTGGTTATTTACTTCAACTTTTGTAATTAGTCGTTTCAGTACTATTCATGCAATGACTTCATTTTTTTTTTTTTTTTTTTTTTTGAACCTAAAGCCATATTAATTGTATATGTATCTCTATAAATTGAATGAATTTTAGAGAATTTTTATTGTAGCTAAACAATACTTATTTATGCCACCATTCGGCCGGTTTCTTTAAATTCCCCTCATTAACTCATTCTTCCCCAACATGCTATATATATATATATATACACACACACATTCATACATAGATCTTCAAGAAAAGAAAGAAAGACCAAAAAAAAAGGCCAAGAATTAAAACAAGAAGACAATGGAGAATGAGATTAGCAACTTCATAATTATTTTGTTATCAGTTTTTATTTCTCTGCCTTACTGCTATGCTCTCGGTCAGAGTGTTTCAAAAGGCATTACAAGACTCTTTGTTTGCTACCAATTGTCTGCCTCTTTTTGTATCTTCCCCTCCTCCTTTCCACCATGAATCTTGGTGGCCCAATAGCTTTTTTCATTGCTTGGCTTGCAAATTTCAAGCTTTTGCTCTTTGCTTTTGGCAAGGGCCCTTTATCAAATCCTTCAATATCTCTTGCACATTTTATTGCTTTAGCTTGTCTGCCCATCAACATCCAAGAAAAACCACCTCTCCAGGATGGTTCAGGATCATCAGCCAACTACACCACAAAGGCCCTACTCATGCCTTTGTTGATACATGTTTATAATTATAGTGACCATATTCATCCAAATATCGCACACTTTTTATATTGTATCCAGGTATACGTTTCTCTTGAACTAGTCCTGGCTATGATGGGAGCCTTGGCTCGAGTCCTCCAGTTGGAGATGGAGCCACAATTCAATGAGCCGTACCTCTCTACTTCTTTACAAGACTTCTGGGGCAGAAGATGGAACCTTGTGGTTTCAGGCATCCTGCGGCCCACAGTTTACGAACCCACCCGCAATCTTGCCACATATATCCTGGACAGAAAGTCGGCTGCAATTCCGGCAATCCTAGCAACATTTCTCGTGTCAGGCCTCATGCATGAGCTTGTGTTCTATTACCTTGGACGTGAGAAGCCTACGTGGGAACTCACATGTTTCTTTCTCCTCCATGGATTGTGTCTAGCACTCGAGGTTACCTTGAAGAAGGCATTTGCCCACCGGTGGAAGTTGCCATGGCTGATCTCAGGGCCTTTAACCATAGGATTTGTCATGATTACTGGTTTTTGGCTGTTTATGCCCTCATTGCACCGGTGCAATGCTTTCGAAAGGTCATCTACTGAGTACGCTGCATTATATAGGTTCCTGGAGAATGCCAGTCAGTATTCCGTGATTCCTGCATCAGTGTACTGAATTACAAAGTGCCTCGGACATTTCTAATTAGCTTTTGACAAGAATTAAGATTATAGATAACCACTTCACAAGGCACCAGTAAATGATAATGCATTAGCTAAATCAATTTTACTTAGTATTTTTATGTGATTTTATACATTTTTATTCAATGCGCATACTAGGTTTTAATCTTAAAATCACTCAATGCTGCTTGTTCACCAACTTCTTGAACAAAAAAATAATAACAATAGTTTACTATATCGACCAAGACATTACCAGTTCAGTAATACTTCTTATGTTTGCGTATAGAAAGCATTTCTTTTTCAACATCTCTCCTTTTGGAGGTGTTTTCATTATCAATTTCAAGGTACAGTAAATGAATCTAACTGGAAGAGCAGAAAGAGAGAAGAGAAAGGGAGATGCATCATCAATTTTATTGTCCAAAATGATGAGATATGGAACGACACTGCAGTCATATCTATAAACAAACATATATATAAATCTAAAGCTAGTGAAACTAGCTTGCCTGCTGCGCACACTAGGTCTTATTGTTGAACTAAGGTAGATCACCAACACAGTTCATGTTAACAAAACTGAGTCTTTGCTTATGATAGAACAATATTCAAGAATATGTAATACAATTGAATTTCTGGAGACAACAAAAATGGCATGGTTGTGAACGTCTGTGATATGGGGAGACAGGAATTTATTCATAATTTAAAAAGGACAGAAGCCTGATAATGATTACAACTGGCTAGGTTTTAAGTAATTCATCGTGAATCATCATTGGCACAGGATTCATTTTAACAGTGTTGGATTGTATTGAACCAAAACAACTGCTGCCACCGTGAAATTTTAACAACAGTTTTCATTCAAATGGGTAAATTTAAAAAGTAAAAAGGATGGAAACAGAGTTGTTCCATAATTCCTTATAACATATCAATAAATGATGTATCAAGAGATCAAAATCCCATTACAAGATGAGCAGTATATAACGTATCATCTGGTATTCAACGCCATGGTAGATATAATCAGGATTCTTCAGGGTCTACTTTGAAGAGGCATCCTCAATTCAAATCCAATTACTTTAAATCTAAAAACAAATAAATCAAAGAAATTTATCGTATTATTCAATTATTCACAGCTGAAGGACCAAACATATTAAACAAATGTATAGGATTACACTTTGGTCCTGTCGGATTAACGGTTTAGATGGAACTGTCCTAAAACATAGTTCATCAAACAAATAAAGAATGGCATACAATTATATTTGGCTTTAAATTGTGCGTGGCATTGAATCTCAAGTCACCTGCCACATCCTAAGGCATAGCTAAATAGTTAATCATGTATAGCCACCTACAACTAATAGTAAAAAATTAAAAAAAAACAGTGCCGTAGACCAAGATGTAGAAAATTTTTTTATTAGTGATAAGTGAGTCCTGTACATGCTGCATGATCTGCTTCAAAAGATGGTAGGAGGAATATACATACCACTCCTTATTCAAGAATTCTTGTATCCATGTATAAATAACATCTAATTCTGCCTCATCGCTTATAAAATACAAGGTCTCGGCTACAATTTGATTTGATAGCATCCTCTAATTTCTCAACTTGGTCAAAATCAACTTTGAAGGACACCATGGCAATGCCATCTTTACCAGTATCATAATCCTGCCTGATGTTCTCAACTTGAAAAGATTTTAGCTGTGTCAACCAATCACAAAATAAGTAAACAGGTGAATTGGAAAAGAACATAAACATGCAAAAGACAGCAAGGTGTCATTTTAGAGAAAAAAATTCTGCATCCTAAGAACTTATGCAAAAGGAAGAGTGGAAAAAGAGAGATTAAGAATCATATCATGCTCACCTGATGATTCAGAACTCCTATAAGATCAAAGGGAACCTCTAAACCCATTGGAATCTACAGAATTAAAAGCAAAATTATTCCACTGACAAAGGTTGCCAGAATAATACTATGCATTCATAATTTTTTCCATCACATGAATGTAATCATCTTGACCAACTCTTAAACAAAGTGAAGCATCAATGAAATTTCAAGAACGAAAATATGGAGGAAACCAAAGGAAAGAATCCAATAATACCTTTGATTTGACAAGACAAGTAGGGGCACTTCTCAAGCATTCTGATGCAACTCCTCCATAAGCCCTGACAAGTCCTCCAGTGCCCAATTTAATACCTCCAAAATACCTACAATTCAATTCCATTAAAAAAAAAGGAACGTAAACTAAATATACAACAAAAAGGAGGAACTTGCAAATCCAACCACGCCTCACTCATTGAAAACAAATTAATTAATTGAAGTACTCAAATGAAAAACAACAAAGGGACCATAAAAAGAAATGATTTGTTATGTTACCTAATGACCACAACCATAACTCTATCAATCCCGGAAGAATCAATAGCAGATTGAATTGGTTTTCCAGCAGTACCCGATGGTTCACCGTCATCATTGGACCGGAATTGATCTCCAACCTATCACACGAAACACAAAAACCACTTTTAACATAAACCCAATAAAAGAAATTGCAAAAAGAACAAATCTTCAAGCCAACAAAATTCAAATAGCGTAAAATCAACAACTGGGTCATATACCTTATAAGCCCAGCAATTATGGGTGGCACGTGGATCCCTGACCTATATGATAAACAACTGGGTCATAACTTTTTATTTCTTTTTTTGCATAGCCATTAACAGAAAGCAATCTGATAGAATCACATAAGTGAATGGAGTACCTGAGCAAGGAAGGAGAAGGCAGATTGTTCATCAGAGATGGGGCCAGCTATGGCTATGAATTTGCTTTTTTTAATTTCTTTTTCAAAAGTTACTCTTTCTTTGATCGTCGTGAAGGCACCTCCTGCTGCTGCATTACTGCTGCTGCTGCTGCTGCTGCGAATGACCATGGTTCTTCTCTTAATAGAGAAAGCTATAATATGATGGGTTAGCTTGTGGCAACTGGGTATTGTTGTCGCCACTGGCATTATTTTTTACTATTGCCTGCTGCTGCTGCTGCCGCCGCCGCCCCTGCCCTGACCCTGCCCCATCAGTTTTTGATTTTTAAGAGAAAACAACTACACGACGTCGTTTATATTTTAGGACTATTTAATTGATGATATTTTTATAATTTTATTCAAATTTTTAATTTTTATTTATAATTTATTTTTTTTATAATAGTTTAATTTTATTTTTTAGTTACAATTTTAATCAATTTGATGCAATTAATTTTTAATTGTATAATCGTAACTAATGTATTGGAGTTTTAAAAGATTATACTTCTCATTTTAAAATTAATTTGAAATTTATCTAAGATTTTATTCATAAAATTATGAAATATAAATATTAATAGTAATATTATTTAATATTGTTCATTTCATCTAATATGGCCAGCATTTTATTAAGGTAGAAACTAAAATAAATTATTCACTAATACAAAATTAAATTGGAATTATAAAAATTTAAATTTAAATTTTCATATAATATGCACACATAAATTTGAGAAATATTTCAATACGTTTGCATCATACCCAGAAAATCACGAATTAATGGTAAGATTAAAATAGCACAGCAATTAACACAGATGTGAACTGCAGATGAAAATGAATAAATAGGAGAATCAATGAACAACTCTCTGGTACACAAGGGAAGAGCAGAAAAAGAATTAATGATTAATTAATGATCCATTTCATAACAATAACAAGAGCTAAAAGCTCAAATTCAACTCAACCCAAACCTCAAACAAAATGTTTGAGTTGACATATTCCCATCTTGTTCCTCCTAATACTACACCACCATAGTTCACATGGCGAGGGTTAGCCTACACTAATTGTTCTAAGTCAGGTTACCAAATGTTACTCTTACCAAAATTTAGAAGGGTTGACTTCCCACAATCTTTTTGTTCCCTTCTTTTCATAAAAACTGGTATCATTATACAAAGAATGCAGGGTTGCCATTATGCCATACCCTTGAACACCCTTATCCCCAGTAAATCTCTTTGGGTGTGGTTGTCTCTATGAATCTCTATGAATCCTTTATCCTGTGCGAGTTCCTGTACATGGAAGGTCCAATAGTGTTGGTTTTAAAACCCACGATGACCATACCAACCAGGTCCTGTGTCCCCAAATAGAAATTCGGAAAAGTCTTCACTCTTCACAGAGTCCTTGGTGCTTGCTGTGCTACAAGAACTTGCATCAGACCAGCTAAAAAGGGAAGAACTCTCACTCGATGAATCCACCCTGTGGAATCTCCAGTCATCTGGATCACGCAATTCACTACCTGTGAAATCATCTGGAGCCATCCAGTACGGATATTTGTTGTGCTTCAGTTGTGCTTTCGAAGGATCAGGGCCTGAAATGTGGGAGTTAGACTTTGACTTTGATGTATTAAGATTGTTGGAAGGTATCGCTTCCAAAGTCCTTTTTTTGGACTTTGTACCATGACTCTCTGCATTGCTCTTTTGTAGAGTTGGGGCTCGTGGACAATGCCTAAAATAAGAGAACCAATTTGTGAACAAAGATAAAAATAAAATTCTGTATCAGCTTAAGGACCATGAGATGCAGACACATTACCTTGCATAAAGGAGCATGTATGCCTCTTCTGACAGAACTCTCTCCAATTCTACAGGCATTACCTACAGAATATCAGACTCCCCAATCAGATATATGAATTATAAATAAACATCTCAATCTCTAAATCACTATTAAACCATTTGCATTATTAAGTACATCTAGATGCGAAATGGGGCATCCTAAGTTAATTAGTATAGTTCTTCAACTAGTTCTGTAAAGTGTATTGATGGTTTACGTGTGCATCATCAGGATGAGAATGCAAGATAGCAATTGTTAACTAGAATCTAAGTGCACACAAGATCTCACAAGACTGCAAGGTGTTTAATAGTTAACATCGCATGATTATAGGATCCTCTAACAAATAGCCATGTTCATTTTCTCTTATTTTTTTCAGAAGAAGATTGAAAGGAGCATGTTCCAGAAAAGGAAAAGAAAGAAACCAAGGGAAAGCCGGAAGTTCCAATACAAATAGCAAATTTACGCATGCAGGAGAGTGAAAAAGTTACATACTACACTGTCATTAATCCCAAACCACTGGCCATGAGAAGTCTTTATATAACAAACGTAATGGCCTGTAGAAACATCATTCATTGTATCCCTGTGAACGACAACAGCATAAAGACTGTATTGAGGTGATTTATCACTTCTCCCACACATAAACGGAGCCATGTTGAGGACCTCAGGAAACCAAACTGACTTGTTAAGTTTACCAAAATTACCAGACTGCAAATAAAGAAAATAGAACAGGCATTACTTTACAAATTGTAAGTTACAGCTTCACCTTCAGTCAACAAATAGCCCTATGCAAAACCACAAATTGTTTCAAATCATTCAGGTAGAAAATTGAAACAAAGAATTACCTGGAACCGCTTTAATACAATTGTCAAAATATTAGGTGCCTCTAATATTGTCAGCTTTTTTTTAGCTTTCACATAAGATTTACACCTGATATCAAAACAACAACATCAACAATTATAAAACTAAGATAGAGAAATCAATGTGCATGCCTAAAGCCTCAAACCAACATACCTAAGCTTGCTGTACCTAATGTGCATATATAGGGCCCAGAGTATCTAAATTTTAAAAGCAACCTGGGTCCCAAGTAGTTCAACTTGCTATTCAATTTGTCCTTTTTGACTACTAGAAGATATTTTCCACAAGTTATGGTTTTGCTCCAAAATAATGGTATGATATTATAGCATAATTAATAAACATGTCTTTTGCATGAGAAAAGAACAAGGCAATTTAGCAATTACAACAACAAAGAAAGGAAAAAAAAAAAACTTCCCTTTCATTAAGAAAAAAAATTCCATTTCAAAGTATTGCTTTTTTCTTTTTGATTAGCTTTCAAAATGTCCAAAAGAAAAAAAAGAAAAAAGCAAGCTAAGAAAACCGAGCCTAAATGCTGAAAAATCTATGTTGGCCTTCAAAGACTTCTATATTTTCTAGGCAACAACGACCAAGCTAATGGACTAACCTGCTGCAATTGTACTTATTCTCTCCATCCAGCATTTCATCCCCTGTAAACTGTGCAAGAGCTTGCTCAAGGGACTCAATGTTCCCATCTATCTCAACAGTTAAATCCATCATCCGTTCAAATCTCTCAGATTTCCCAAGGCACCTCATGCATTTTATCTGAAAATCCCAGTCATGATATTGCATGTGAAAGAATTATAATCAGAATGGTTTGCTCTTCAATATAGTGGAAGATCAGTTAGATAAATCATGAACATTCAATATCCTCAAAGAAAAACAACCTTAGATCGAAGGTAACCCCCAAATGTCATTCCTACTAGAGTTGTTTCTTCTGAAATAGACAGAGATCCAGCTTCCTTGAGGAACACAGACTGCATCGTATCAACAGCATACCTGCCACATCAGCAACTTCATACAAATTGAGAACATATAAATTCTAAATATTTGAAAACTGGAAAAGGATCTATTGGCCAGCAATAGTATAAAGACCAGTTCACCTCAAGAATTCATGGGCGTCTTCTTCTCTCCCATGACCAAGATGACTTCCAATTTTTTGTATTTTGGATAAAATCCTAATTGGTGACAAGGGGGTCTCCCCTTCCCTTGCTTTCAGAATCAAAAGTTGAAATTCACAATTGAAACACCACCCCTTCTTTCGACCTGGTAAAGAAGAGAACTACCATAAATAAAAGAAAGCCTTCAAGCTTATAATCAAGGTATTAAACTAATAATAAATAATCAAAGGGGTCAAGAAAGTAAACTTGCATGATTTGGAATGGAGGCCACGAACAAAGTAGGAGGTGAGAGGCCGAGTGAATGCCAGGCATTGGATTACTGTGTTGGCATAACAACTGCAAAAATTTCAAAGAAAGCTATATTACTACTAAAAGGAGAGACTGCATAGGTCATTGGATGGAACATTTAAGCTAAGGTTAAAAAAAATCCAGTGAAAGGATGTTAACTGGTGACAAAACAACAGCATCCAGTATCATCAAAATGAGGAAACCACTAGTCCAAAACCAATGTTCTAAATAGAAACACTGACTTACTTCATCTTTCTGAGAAAATAAACGATAAAATGAACCACTGGTCCAAACTTTAAAGTTCTAGAATAGCAAAATTGAATAGCATACCCACACACTGGATTACTGCATGGTTTATTATTATAAATGAAAACAAACAAATAAACCCAACTCAACTCAACTAAGCCTTAATCCCAAATTAAAAGGGATCGGCTATGTGGATTCTCTTTCTCCATACCCACACATGCAGCAGTACAAATGAAAGCATGAGCTTTTTATATCAGAATTTCTTACCTGTTCCCACAATTTCTAAGGCCAAATGGGCTTAGCTCTTCATCACATGAGTAAAGTTTCACAAACAGCTCATACGGAAAGATTATCTGTCAAGAAAATAATCATTGCACATTGTTTTAACAGGATATAAGATTCACTAAGAAAAGGCAGATTATAATAAAGAACTAAACCTCATAATTGTGGGATTGCTTTGTTCTCAACTGCTGGACTTTTTTCCACACAGAATTTTTCGAGCCATTAGATGCATCTCGTTTATGATCACCAGAAGCATTAAATGACGAAGATCTGGCGTCATTACTTTTAAGCAATCGTGAATCATCTTCCCCATTATCAGTTACAGAATCCGGCCTCCAACTGTTCAAAGATGTTGAACTCTTGCAGTTAGAAGTATCTGCAACTAATGTTTCTGATGATGCAGCTCTTGTAATTGACTTTGTATGAACTGATTTTGCTGGGCAGGCATCATCAGATATCACCTTGCCATTTGGAAGCTGAGTATTGCAACCAACCACTTCATTAACACAATTGGATTTCATCTTATTTGATTTGCTTGCATGAGATACACCATTTACAGAAGTGAGCGACTGAACAGACTTTGGGGGAGGCAATTTATTATCTTGTGTTTCTTTAGAAGTAGCCCTCATGCTCAGTGTATCAAGATTACTTTCTTCAGAAGGTCTCTGTTTCTGGGATCTTCCTATGCCACTATAACCAAATTCTTTATTGGTAGAAACATTAGCTAATAATTCACTTCCTTCGGCATGCATTTCAAATTGTTTTTCTGAAGATCTTTCACAAAATTCACTTTCTTGTTTCAAATGCATAGTGGTAGCTAGAGGTCGACATTCATCCTTGTGACCTCGTCTCCAGTGAATTATTTGACACTTTCCAGAACTACAAAAGAGAAAAAATTATTGCTCACCCAATGACTGGAGTTTTGCACATTCAAATCACACAACTTTAAACTTTTGGCTCTGAGAATGGGAATCATTCTATACTATAATAGTATTACAAGAGTAGAGAATAAGTCAATCTAAATGAAGATCTAAAATCACAATCTACAGTCACACTCTTAGAAGATGAGAGCTACAGCAAGAGCCTAGACCTTTTGAAAGAATCCTGGAGTTTTGATCCGAGTTACCTAAAAAGAACATTGGTGAACATTTAGTCTTGACTAATGCCATCTACTGGTGCATTAAAAGAAGAATAATGCTAATTCAACACAAAAGGCAAAGTATGTAGAATTGGTTGAATGATTTAAATATCCAAATCCCAATTAGGTTCAGCCTATTTATTTTTAGACTGGTAAGTGGCAGGCATATTCATGAGGCAAAGCTTGAACCTTGGCTGACCTAAAAATGAATTACAGAACCATGACCAAAAACTATTTCCAACACCATCCATCCATAACAAGACTATAATCTACTTTGTCACAAAATTATAACATCCACCCACCACACTAATTGTCAAGATTCTTACACAGCAACATTCCCCTTCCTTCATTTAATTTTAAATATCCCCCTTCCACATCTATATTTCAGGTCAGCACCAAAATCAACTCTATTAACTTCAAAATTTCTCAATTCTCATTCAGAATCAAAAAGAATAAAACCTAGAAAAAAATCCCAACGGCATTTAATATAAAGAATCAAAAACATCATAAAAATTCAAGAACTAAAGTACAAAATCACAACTTCCCCTATAAAATACTTTATAACTTACCCTTCTAGTTTCTGGGTATGAACATAACATGCAAATAATAAAGCAACAGCAAATAAAACGCACCAGTAGTGAACAGATTTACACTGGGAGCAGCGCGTGGTGGTGGGGCAAAAGCAAACAGCGCATTGATTCAACCTAGGAACCGAATTGTAGTCATGAACAGACTCAAACTCAAACATAGCAGACTCTCTAGAGACCATATCAACAAGTCGCTTAACTTCCTCTTTCTTAGCCACCGCATTGCGCCACTTATAATGTAACCAACTGCAAATGAGAGAAATCAAGAGGAAGAGTAGGGTCTGTAACCCTACAACTTGAAGAATTAACATCTGTCGTCTAACCAGTGCCGAGAATTAGACCTGAGCAGAGAAACCCTAGAATTCTGAATTTGCTATACATTAAATTAGGAAACGGCGGCGCGTGCGGGTCACGGGTGGGATTGTGAAATGTGGGTTTTGCTGGTGGCGATGGGAATTGTGGATGATTGGTGCATCTGAGTCTAGATTACGTTGAAGAACTGAAGGTTTTTTTGTTGAAGTTCTTGGAATTGTTTTGTTGGGTGGCAATAAAAAAGACAACCTTTTTCTTGTCTGTTTTTTTAAGGTTGTTGCCTTGATCAGAAAAAAGGAATTTGATTGATCCTAATTATGGGCTAACTTTAGTAGTGCTAGTTGGTGATTATGGATTATATGATTGATGTCATTATGATTTGGGTGATTATATATGATTTTGGGCCTAAACTAAACCAAGAGGTTTTTTTAATGGTGTTTAAGCCCCAAATTCAATTTAATATTTTTTTCCAATGCAATCTGAGGAGGGGAGACTCCATAACGAATCTTTT
>CATIWK010608369.1:0-13481 GCA_949634005.1 Mallotus japonicus | reverse complement strand
AAGCTCCAACAATCTGAAATATTTCTTGCCTGTAATGTACGTTCCCTGAGGTCTATGCAAGTTTGGATGATCTTGATTTTCCATCTAAATGAAAACAGAACAAAAATAAGTCTGTGAAGTTTGGTAGGTAAGACTTTGCCAATTGACTTAAAAAATGATAGAAAACGATGATAAATATTAACAAAGTCCATTGTTGAGCTGGTCAAGTTCACTATAAATCAATGACTTCGCTGCAAATCTTGGCCAATAACTAGTGGAGTATATCAAGTCAGATCAACTGAGTAGCTACTTGTCACAATTCTTGAAATGTTTGTCATGTGGATTACTTTAATTAGGTTCTCTGTGAAAGTTTATAAAGTTTTAACTAAGATTAAATAAATAGATTTAGCCCAGAGTGCAGGCTTGTGATGCTACCTCATCCCTCAAATCTAAGTTAGAAAGCAATATGCTGTTTATATATATATATATATATTGCTATACATGCAATTCAATCTTTTACATAAGGAGTGTAAGTAAAATCTAAACACTGCCATCCAGTTCAAGATCAAGAAAGTAGAATTATACCCTTCAACTACAATACAGCGTATACAGATATTATTTCGGATTTAGTTTTTATGTTCAGCTTTATATATGATCATTTCTGAATATTTTGATTGGATATGGAGTTTGTACTTAAAATAGTCAAAATAAATGGGTTAAGCATTGTTTTTGGAATTAGCTGGCAGGAGGTTATTTTCGCTTAAGTGATGTTTTGAGGTTGACCATTTTAAGATATTGGAATCAACTACAATATCTTAAGTGATATAACAGCCGCATTAAATAGTTGTTAGAAAATTTTTATCGTTCTTATATTTCTACTCAAATCGAATTAAATTAATAAGATTCTAATAGATTTTTGGTTTTAGATATGAGTGATTCATAAAAAAAAAAACCAATAATATGCATATGGAGTTGGCCAAGACAAAATATTCCATTTAATTTGGCGAGGATCCATTCTTACCTTGAATTTACAACCGAAATGATCACTACATGCATATGCTACTCTTAGTTTTTTTTGCTTTGTTGTTAACAATAGTTTTCTTGATTACTTCTTGATAATTTCTTGATATGGATATATTTATCTATTTGTCTAGTTGTAATATCTTGAAATCCATATATAAGTTCGATTAGGTGACGAGTCTTTATAAGAGACACTAGTTGGAATCAACATGTATTTTTTTTTTTTAATTTCACAAAAGTACAAAACATTTGCTTTGTCATCTAAGTTGCAATTTTGAACTAACAAAAATGCATACTAATTCAACTCTTTTTAACACAATCTTTACCTATAAATAGCACCTCTTGTTCTTATATTTCTTCACCCCAAAGACAAAGAAAATCAGGAGCCTAAATCACCCTCTTCTACTTCCATAATTTTCTTTCTTTATCTGATAGTTTCAAGACTTGAGCTACTATATCATCATGGGTGTTGTGACTTATGAAATGGAAGTTGCTACCACTATCCCAGCAGCCAAAATGTTCAAGGCCTTTGTCCTTGATGGCAGCACCCTCATTGCCAAGATCCTGCCCCAGGCTATCAAGAGCATTGTCACCCTTGAAGGAGATGGCGATGCTGGAACTATTAAGCAAATTAACTTTGGCGAAGGTAATATAAGTTGCACTATCATGACAAAATTTTTTATTTTTTGATACATACTTTATCGAATGTTTCGTTAATATGTTATGTTCTTCAGCTAGCCAATTCAAGTATGCAAAGGAGAGGACAGATGCTGTGGACAAGGAGAATTTAACGTATGCATACACAATGATTGAAGGAGATGTCTTAGTTGGAAAACTTGAAAAAATCTGCAATGAGATTAAGTTTGAGCAAACCCCTGAAGGAGGCTGCCTCATCAAGTCAGTTAGCAAGTACTACACAATTGGTGACTTTGAGCTCAAACAAGAGGACATTAAGGCTGGAAAAGAGAAGTCTATGGGTTTATTCAAGGCTATTGAAGCCTACCTCTTGGCCAATCCTGATGCCTAATTCAATTTGCCTGATGTTTGTGTTTAAGTTAATACAAGTGGAGATGGCATTTCTTTTTTTTTTTTTAATAATAATTAAGGAGTTTGATTGGTGTGAATTTTAGGTCAATGCAATCTTGGATCAGGTCAATGCATTTTCTATTTACTTAAATAAATAAAAATGGAATATATACTTTGGAGAATAATATTTAAAGTTGCTTCTTTCAATTTTATACCAAGATTGTTCGAGCCATTGTGTATATAATCTCATTAAATTAATAGTCACATTAGAATATAATTTTATTCGGATTAAATTGAGTTAATAAAAATTTAGTGAACCAAATACATGTAATTCAGAAAAAAAAGTGAAAAAAATATATATGCATTAAAGATATGAATACTCACTATCCTCCAAAAAACGGCTTATATAGCTTTTGATCATTATGGTTTATTGGACTTTCCGATAGTTTATTGATTTTAATTACGTGGTTAACTATCCTCACCTATTATTTTTTTTAAACTATAGAGTTTAAGTGGTTTTATCGTTCTTATAATTCTGCTCAAATCAAATTGAATTAATCAGATCCTAATAGATTTTCGGCTCTGAATACGACACAATATTAATTCCCTTTAATTTGGCGAGGATCAATTCTTACCTTGAATTTACAGCCAAAATGATCACTACATGCATATGCTACTCTTAGGTTTGTTTTTTTTTTTTTCTTGTGGGGGGGTGGGGTTATTGATTACTTCTTGATAATTTCCTGATATGGATATATTTTTTATCTGTTTGTCTAGTTCTAATATCTTGAAATCCATAAGTTCGATTAGGTGATGAGTCTTTATAAGAGACACTAGTTGGAATCAACCTGTATTTTTTTTAAAATTTCACAAAAATACAAAACGTTTGCTTGGTCATCTAAGTTGCAATTTTGAACTAACAAAAAAGCATACTAATTCAACTTTTTTAACACAATCTTTACCTATAAATAGCACCTCTTGTTCTCATATTTCTTCACCCCTAAGACAAAGAAAATCAGTAGCCTAAATCGTCCTCTTCTGCTTACATAATTTTCTTTCATTATTTGACATTAGTTTCAAGACTTACTAATCATCATGGGTGTTGTGACTTATGAAATAGAGGTTGCTACCACAATCCCAGCAGCCAGAATGTTCAAGGCTTTTGTGCTTGATGGCAACACCCTCGTTGCCAAGATCCTGCCCGGGGTTATCAAGAGCATTGACATACTTGAAGGAGATGGCGGTGCTGGAACTATTAAGCAAATTAACTTTGGCGAAGGTAATTAAATTGCCATATCATGACACAATTTTTTATTTCTTGATACATACTTTTAGATCGAATGTTTCGTTAATATGTTATATTCTTCAGCTAGCCCATTCAGGTATGCAAAGGAGAGGAGAGATGTTGTGGACAAGGAGAATTTAACCTATGCATACACATTGATTGAAGGAGATGTCTTAGTTGGAAAACTTGAAAAAATCTGCAATGAAATTAAGTTTGAGCAAACCCCAGAAGGAGGATGCCTCATCAAGTCAGTCAGCAAGTACTACACAATTGGTGACTTTGAGCTCAAACAAGAGGACATTAAGGCTGAAAAAGAGAAGTCTGTGGGTTTATTCAAGGCTGTTGAAGCCTACCTCTCGGCCAATCTTGATGCCTAGCTAATTCAATTTGCCTGATGTTTTGTGTTTAAGTTGATAGAAGTTGGAGATAGCATTTCTTTTTTTTTTTCGTTTTTTATAATAATTAAGGGGTTCGATTTGTGTGAATTTTAGGTGAACGCAGTTTTGGATAAGATTAATATATTTTTTATTTACTTAAATAAATGAAAATGAAATATATACTTTGTAAAATAATATTTAAGGGTGCTTCTTTCAATTTCATACAAAAATTGTTCAAGTCATGTACATATAGTTGTATTAACTTAATAGTCACATTAAATTTTAATTTTAACCAAATTAAACTAAATTAATAAAATTTCAATGAGTTTCAAATACCTGAAGTATTCAAGTGGTAACTCCTCTCCAAGGGCATCCTGATGTGTAGAGTTCGATTTCTGTCGTCGATTTAAAAGGAGGGGGCTACCCCTTGTTGTGCAGTCCATAAATACTAAGATTTTATAACTTTCCAATAAAAAAAAAAACCTGAAACTCAGAAAAAAAAAAGCACGAAAAAAATATATTTACGTTAAAGGTATGAATACTCACTATCTATCCTCAAACAACAACTTATGTAGCTTTCACATTGGGATGATCATATGGTTTATTGGACATTTTTTGCTATCGAGTATTGACCAGGTTGGATGACATATTCATTTGCAATTTTTATTTATTTATTTCTTAGAATTTTAACTTATGAAGATTTGTAGACTCTATTATAAAGCACTCATTATACACATAATAAGTTAAATTAATATTTGATAATCGAGATATTTTCTATTTTTCCATTAAAAATATTAGAAGAAAGTCAACTAAATTAAACATGACTGCCATTTATTTGCGAGATAAATCCCCCTAAAAATAACTAAAGTTTCTACAAGCAGACCCGACCAACCTGAAGAAGAAAAATTAAGCAACCTGAAGTGCATAGATGCAATTACAGTTTGAATAAAAAAATAAACATATATAATTTTATTATTCTTAAATTAAATAAAAATTAATTTCACAAATCAACTATGACGAATTTTATATTTTAACATATATTTTTTAAAAATGATCACCCAACTATTTTCTCAATGTTCAGGATCTTGGCAAATATAATAGTTCCTATCACCCTTCAACATGAGTCCACTTCTCCTTATTGCTTGATATTTTTTTTTTATCCTTATTTACTTAGCTAGGTACAAGTTAATCTAGGGCATGATTATGTGCATTTGGACACCATTTGGAATCATTGTGTATTTTTTTTAAAAAAAAAATTTCTAAGAGCACAAAGCATTTTTGCTATTAGCCATCTTCAGGTTGCAATTTTTGACTGGAGAAAAAGTATACACTATTCAATTCTTAGTAACACTATAAATGAACACCTCTTATTCTCACCTTTCTTCATCCCAAATACACAGAAAATCAGTGATCTTTAATATCACTACTTCCACTCTAATTTTCTTTAACATACTGTATAGTATAGATATTCATAATGGGTTTGGTAAGTTATGAGATGGAGGTTTGCGCTTCAATCCCAGCAGCCAAGATGTTCAAGGCCTTTGTCCTTGAGGGCAACACTTTCATTCCCAAGATCTTGCCTCAGGCTATCAAGAGTGTTGAAATTCTTGAAGGTGATGGTGGGGCTGGAACTATCAAGCAAATTAACTTCGGTGCAGGTAAATCATATTTTCTTTTTGACTTTTAAAATTAAATACATACGTCAGGTTACATACATATGTATAACTTTTTTTTTTTTAAAATTTTTACATTGAATGATTCTCTAATATATAATATTCAACAAATTTAAAATATAATAACACATAATAATACAATATTTTTTTTTCTTTGAATTTGGAACCTTCAGGGAGTGAATTCAAGTGTATCAAGGAGTGGACAGATGCCATAGACAAGGACAATTTAACATATGCCTACACAATGATAGAAGGAGATGTCTTAATGGGAAAAATTGAAAAAGTCAGCAATGAGCTTAAGTTTGAGGATACTTCTGATGGAGGATGTCTGATCAAGTCAACAAACAAGTACTACACTATTGGTGATTTTGAGCCAAAACAAGAAGATATTCAGGCTGGAAAAGGGAAGGCCATGGGGTTGTTCAAGGCTGTGGAAGCTTACCTATTGGCAAATCCGGATGCCTTGTAAATCTAGTTACTTAAATTTGATGATCATTTAAGTCAATGCAGATGGAGCTATGGTGTTTCTCTTGTCTAGGCCAAAATTGCAATTCAGCAATAAAAGAGTCTTCTGGGTGTGTGAATTCCCAATGTATTTTCCTTCAGAATGAAGAATAAATCTGTGTTACTTTGAATAAACTACTTAAAATAATTTAGAGAATCAAAAATTTTATTTGCAAATAATTTGTTAATGAAGGTGTGTGATCTCTCAGATTGTTGCTTTGATGCTTCTTATGGACATTTAACAAATCAAAACTACTGAATAAGGGCACCAAAAGAAATCATTATGTGTTCTGTTTTTGTCCTACAGAAAGATTCCAATTTTCATTGCAATGACTCAGGTCCGTTCCTACATTAATTCACCAAACTAAAGAACTTCCTAACAGATCTATTCTATCTTCCAACTTGACATAAAAAAAAAAAAAAAAAAAAAAAGCCTCATTTGCATCTTTACTGATGACATTCTACGATTGAAGGCGAGGCTTTGATGATGGTTGATCCATCTGCAAGAGTAACACCAAGTACTAAACTGTTGGCAGAACTGACATGAATCACAGGCAATTAAGGCACGCAAAGAAATGTCTACAGAAATGTTCAGGGCCGTAGAAGCATTCCTCCTTGCAAATCCTGATGCTGTAAATTTGGCTTGCTTACTGTTCCTATACCAAGCAAGTGTTCTGTATCTGCCTAGTTGGTTTCTTTGTTGGTCAAAAAGTATTCATCATCAACTTTCTAGTTTGTGATATTGCAATATACTAGATTATACTATGTTCAATGAATGAATATTGTAATGTGCCTACCAACTTCTGTTATTCTCAATGTAAACAGTTTAATATTCAAGCAACCATATTATTTGCTGCCTGTGTTTCTTCCATAGCAGATTTATGCGGCTGAGTGTGGGATTGTAGCAAAATTTAGCCTCAACAAGAATGATGTGGAGAAATTAATTACAAAAGACAAAAAAATTACAAATTTTTTAATTTCATTTAAAAAATACAAAAATGATTCTTGAACTTACAGAAAAGTCATTGCTCTAAACGACATAGGACAGGATTGTTTCAAAGTTAATCACTTCTGAATCATATCCAGAATTTTGTTTTTTGCCTAGGAAAAAGACATGATTTGGGATCAATTAATTATGCAGTAAGAACACCTCAGAGAACTTTTGTACATGACAGAAAAAAGAATGTTAATGTTATCCTTAACAAAAAAAAAAAAAAAAAAAATCAAGAACTTGCTGGCAGCATTTCCTGTAACATAACCTATTAATACCACAAGAGGTTCACTAACATTTCCTTACCTCAGAAACTCTCTACAAACAAATCAATCGATCAATCAATCCTTCTCGTTAATCTTCACATTTATATGGGTGTAATCTCTTATGAGGTGGAGGTTGCCTCCGCCATCCCTCCAGCAAAGCTGTTCAAAGCAATGGTGCTTAACAATGATAATCTAATCCAAAAGCTGATGCCAAAAGCAATAGATAATGTTGAAGTTCTTGAAGGAGATGGAGGGCCTGGAACCATCAGGAAAGTCACTTTCGGCCAAGGTATATATGCTCATTTTGATTAGTCTTGAATTGAACAAAAGCTAATTAATATGTATGGTGATGTAATGCATTGCAGGTAGCCAATTCAGTTACGTGAAGCACAAGATAGAAGGGATAGACAAAGAGAAGTTGATATACAGATACAGTGTGATAGAAGGTGATGCATTGATGAATGTCATTGAAAAGATATATAATGAGATTAAGTTTGAGGAGTCTGGAGATGGAGGCTCCATTTGCAAGAATAGCAGCACATACTACACCATTGGAGACATTGAGCTGAACAAAGAAGAGATTCAAGCTGGGAAAATCAAGTCAATGGAAATTTTCAAGGCTGTTGAAGCCTTTCTCTTGGAGAATCCTGATGCTTATTAGTGAACTTACTACTATTGTAATATTTAAATAGCTATAGGCTCCTGTTGTTCTTTTGACTTGGACTAGTGTGTGATTGAAGCAGCAAGTATATATATATTATGCCATTGGCGATTTCCAGCTTAATATAGAGGAACATGAAGCTGGCAAAGAAAGGTCTTAGGAATCGTCAAGGCCATTAAAGCTGTCAGGTTTCAAATTCCTGCAATTGGTATAGCTAGAGAGGAGCCTTAAGACATTGCTGTTCTATTGTATCCATCAATCAGGGTTCAAATAATTTCTATCCTACTTAGCTGAGACTACTCAAAAAAATTTTGATCTAATAAGTATTTGAATGCAGTTTGTTCCAATGTAAAAAATTCTCATACCAAATTTAGTACATCTTACACCAGTAAACTACATGGAATGCTTGTTATTTCCTATTGCAAAGAAAATGTAAGGCCTTTCTCTTCCAATAAATGCACAAGAATTTAACATTTATTGATTAATACGTATTACTTGCCAGTCCAAAACCATAAAAGTAAAAAAAAAAAAAAAGGAGTTAGCGTATTCCCATTTCCAGATGGTATTTTACTTCATTTTAAACAATGTCAACTTCTAGAGGAAATTGACAAATATCTATACATTGTATAGGTCTAGGCTATTAGGCTATTTATTCCGAGACACTGAGAATTGGCCAACTTCTGATTATAAATGCTTGTCATTTTCTATTGCAAAGGAAAATTAACGTTGTAACCTCTTTCTACTAAAAAAAAAATTTGAATTCTACATTTTCGTACGTCTTAAAAAAAGTCGCCGCTAAATTATTTCCATATAAAGTTTATTTTTGGCCATTTACAATTTTTTTTTGAATCAAAGAAAGAAAGTTTATTGCAAATCGAAGTTCATTACATCAGAAATAAACGAAGGAGGCTCTACTGGCCATTCCATAGGACCAGGCAAAGAAGCAGTTGCTCTTGCAAGACTATGAGCAACTTGATTCGCTGATCTCCTAGCAAAATAAACTCTGCATTAACAAAACAAGAGAATTCTTGTATGAAATTGTGTCTTTCATTGAGTTATACTTTCAATTATATAGCACTGGTACAACATAATATATTCCTTAATTACATCCTAAACTTAGGAAAGTATTTAATCAAATCCTAAAATACAACAACCTATTCTTAGGAAAGTATATATTTACAATATCTTTGACAGCTATACTTGACATCCCCCCTCAAATTGATGCAGGTGAATCAAGCAGCATCAATTTGTGTACAAAAAACTGATGTCGAGCACAAGGGAGAGGCTTGGTGAGGATGTCGGCGATCTGTTGATCAGTAGAAACATGAGGACGCGTAATAGAATTATTATCAAATGATTCCTGAATGGAATGACAATCGACTTCAATATGCTTGGTACGCTCATGGAAGACAGGATTTGCTACAATCTGAATAGCACTAGGATTATCAGTATGGAGTGGAGTAGGATCAATTTGTTGGTAAACTAGTTTAGAGAGCAGTCCACGTAACAAAGTAATTTCTGAGCATGTGGCAGACATGGCACGATACTCCGCCTCAGTTGAGGATTTGGAGACTCTGTCTTGTTTCTTACATCACCCAAGTATACACTCCATCCTGTTGTAGAGCGGCGCGTATCAGGACACCCTGCCCAATCAGCATCACTATAAGCAACTAGATCAAAAGAAGAGTGAGCTGGAAAAAAAAGACCACGATGAGGGGTACCATACAGATAGCGAATAATTTGCTTCACAGCAGCCATATATAAATGCCGTGGGGAACCCATAAATTGACTCATCAAGTTAACAACAAAGGATATATCTGGTCTAGTAATTGTCAAATAAACTAGACTTCCAACTAGACGTCGGTACAATGTAGGATCCTGGAGAAGAGCACCTTTATCTTTGCGATATTTGACATTTAATTCCATGGGTGTATCTACTGAAGTAGTATTGTCTAATTCGGCTAACTGAATTATATCCTTGAGAAACTTATGCTGATTAACAAAAATGCCTTTCTTGTTTCTGTGAATTTCCAAACCCAAAAAATATGCAAGAGAACCCAGATCTTTCATGTGAAAAGAAGCATGTAGAGATATTTTCAGTTCATGAATTTTGTCAATGTCAGAACCACTAATTAAAATATCATCCACGTATACAAGCAACAGAACAATTCCATGAGGATTCTTGCAATTAAAAAGTGAAGGATCATACTGATTTTGTACGAAGGACAAATTAAGCAGAGTCTTTTTGAATTTTTCAAACCAAGCACAAGGAGCTTGTTTAAGCCCATATAAGGAACGTTTCAAGTGACATACCTCGTGTGCAGCAGTCGTTAAACCAGGTGGAGAATGCATATAAATATTCTCTGTTAAATCCCTATGGAGGAATGCGTTTTTTACATCCATCTGATTAATAGACCAGTCTTGAGAAGCTACTAAAGCCAAGATTGTACGAACGGTAGTCATTTTGGCAACTGGAGCAAATGTTTCTTCATAGTCAATCTCGTATTCTTATCGATTTCCAAGAGCCACCAAGCGAGCCTTACACCGGTCAAGTGATCCATCAGATTTTAGTTTGACTGAGAAGACCCATTTACAACAAATGGGAGTAACATTAGAAGGACAAGTGACAATGTTCCAAGTCTGATTATGGTGCAAAGCATCAAGTTCCTCCTGAATAGCTTATCGCCAACATTCATGCTGTATTGCTTCTGAGTATGATCCTGGTATTTTAATGGAGGAAAGTGTAGCAATTATAGATTTATGATAACCAAATCTTTCAGGAGAATAACCATACCTATCTGGCGGATGTGAGATGCGAGTGGATTTTTCAAGTGGAGGCGGATCACTGGCAGGTGCTGGTGGCAGAGAAGACATAGGTGGTGACGGTAGCAAACTAGTTTCAGGGACCTGTTGATGAGAGAGTTCAGGAACCAAATCTCCATGTTGGATATTATCCTTATTTCGACGGGTGTAAACAAGATGAGGCTGAAATCGCGTGATAGGAGTAAGAGAATGGGAATGAGATTCAGAAGTCATATCCTCAAAAGCAGGCAGAAGAGAATGAGTAGAATTATTAGAATGGACATTAGGTAAAGGGTAAAGGTACTGTTGGTCAAAGAAAATAACATTTGGAGAAACACAAATCCGCTGAGTGATAGGATCAAAGCACATATAACCTTTTTGATGTGGGGTATAGCCAAGAAAATAACATTTGGAGAAACACGAATCCGCTGAGTGATAGGATCAAAGCACATATAACCTTTTTGATGTGGGGTATAGCCAAGAAAAGCACATTTGACAGATTCATGAGAGAGTTTAGTACGTTCATGAGATGGAAGAATAACAAAGCAAACACACCCAAATGGGTGAAGATGATGATATGTAGGCTGCTCTTGATAAAGAAGGAAATATGGTGTTTTATTTTGAAGGGTAGGTGTAGGAAGAAGATTTATTAAATGAACAGCCGTAGACAAGGCTTCAACCCAGAATTTTGATGGAACACAAGACTCAATGAGTGAGGAACGAACCACATCAAGGAGATGTCCATTTTTACGTTCGATAACACCGTTTTGCTGGGGTGTATAAGGACAACTTCTTTGAGAAATAATGCCATTTTGTTGAAGGAAATCTTGGAAATGCTGAGATATATATTCCCCACCTGAGTCAGTAAGTAAAATTTTAATATTTTTAGAAAATTGATTTTTAATCATGGTGAGGAATTTTTGGAAAGACTCAAAAACTTCAGATTTGCGTCGCAAAAAATATACCCAAGTAAAACGGTTATAATCGTCAATAAATGTAACAAAATATTTATACTGAGCATGAGAAATGACGGGTGAAATTCCCCAAACATCACTATAGATTAAATCAAAACAATGAGAGACATGTGTATCACGAGAAGGAAAAGGAAGTGTTTTACTCTTAGCTAATTTGCAGGTAGAACAATCAAAAGTAACATCTTTAGATGGTAGTTTATTTCCTAACACACCAGATTTTAACATTAATGAAAGAGTCCTATCATTTGGATGGCCTAACTTCACATGCCAAAATTTGTGCTCAGGTTGGACAGAACAAGAAAGAAAAGAAAACACATTCATAGGCTTGGCTGATTTATTGAAATGGAGTGGAAAGAGTCGGCCCTATTTAGGTCCCTCAGCTACTGTCTTCCCTGACGCCAGCGCCTGCACAACGCAACCAGGAGGAGAAAAGGTAACTTTGCATTTATTCTCTACTAGTTGTCCAATTGAAAGCAGATTAGCAGATAAATCAGGAGCAATAAAGACATTTTCATAGATGGAGAGGAAGAAATATCACCAATAGCAATAATAGGAATACAATTCCCACTAGCAGTCTCAATTTTCAAGTGGCCATCATATTTTTTGACATTAATCAAATCATCAGATGATGAAGTCATATGGTTTGAAGTAGCTGAGTCAAAAAACCAGATTTTAGATAAGGATTTATTTTTACAAGTAATTCCAAGAGCAAAAAGGGCTGAAACAACCATCTGCTGAATATTCTCTTGTGTAAGAGATGATGTTGATTGTTGAGGAGGAGTTGCCATGTTGGTAGTTGAGGCATGAAAAACACTCGAATTACGATTTTGTGGACGCTTCCTACATTCAGAAATAATATGCCCCTTCACTTTACAATAATTGCAAAATTTTTTGGAACATTGATTCGCAATGTGCCCAAATTCCTTACAGCTGTAACACTGGATGCCGGTCATGTTTCAAGCTCGTGGTTTACCTTGTGCAGCATATGTAATATTGAGAACATTGGCAGAGTTCCCTTGTTCCTCTAAAGTAGTCTATGTCATAAGACGCTGCTCTTCTCGAAGTAGTTCATTCAGACAATCATCCACAGATGGAGAAGGTGTTCTGAGCAACAAATTTGATCTCACAACTTCAAACTCCGGTCGGAGTTTCATTAAAAATTGATCTCTTTGACTGGTCTGATGAAGAGTGCTAACAGCTTCTAATGATGTCTCAGGCACCGAAGCATAAATAATGTTTGTATATTCAGTCCACAATGTCACAAAACCAAAATAATAGTCCTGAATAGACAGATTTCCTTGGGCATAATTGGACATTTCATATTCTAATTGAAACCGCCTAGCTGAGCTGTTTTGGGCGTAAACTTTCTTGAGATAATCCCACATAGCTTTGGCTGTCTTATAAGGTCTTAGATTGATGATAAGAGAAGAATCCATAGTCTGTAACAACCAGCTCTTGACACGAGCATCCTTTGTTGTCCACTTAGCGGCTTTGATCGGATTAGCAGGCTTGCTGTCCGTGCCATCAATGATCCCCCATAATTCTTTTCCCTGAACATAAATCTGGAATTGAAATTCCCAAGCTAAATAATTCTTTCCTTAAAACTTGACACAAACTATCTCTGATTTCTCCATGAATACGATATCAAGTGAACAAAAAAAAAATGCTTCACAGATGATGAATCAAGAAGATAATGCACAATCAAGAGGAAGAACAAGAAGCCCCAAGGGCTCTGATACCATAACAAAACAAAAGAATTCTTGTATGAAATTGTGTCTTTCATTGAGTTATACTTTCAATTATATAGCACTGGTACAACATAATATATTCCTTAATTACATCCTAAACTTAGGAAAGTATCTAATCAAATCCTAAAATACAGCAACCTATTCTTAGGAAAGTATATATTTACAATATCTTTGA
>CATIWK010608057.1:0-36032 GCA_949634005.1 Mallotus japonicus | reverse complement strand
TTTTATCATCATAAAATAAAAACCAATTAAACAAACAAAAATCAACTAAAAAAAGAAATTTTCATTAATGGTATCCAACTTTTAGCTTTGGTCCCACTACGGTATCTCACTTTTAGTGATGGTAACATTATACTGACGTGTTAGGCTTGCAAATGCCACGTCAGCGCATTGTGACACGTGTCACCATGTCAGATGTCATGTGGCGTGCCACGTGGTCATCTTAGCCGGAAATCGGATTTAGGCAGTTTATTGGTAATAAAACGAAAGGTTAGAGAGTTTTCCGTTACATTTTAAAGGTTGGATAGTTTAGTGGTATAATGTCCAAAACCTGAGTACCTTGAATGTAATTTACCCCACATATTAGTAGACTAAAATTGATTGTTAAAGTTAAAACTAAAAATAATTTGAGATTGATCATGTAAAGGTCAATATATTTGTGATCTAAAAGTTTGTGTATTAAATTACGCAAATAAAAGTTAAATAATCTATATTCTTAGTAACAATATCTAGCTAAATTGTGCCTTTTTTTTTTTCTAATGCAAATTCAATTTAATGCCAAGTAAATATTTAAAAGTAACTATATCAAAAAATTCTCAAAATAAAGGAAAAACTAAAATTCAATCTTAATTCAAGGTAATTTTTGAAAGGAGATGTTTGCAATGGTTGGACAGATATTGCAAAATAATTTGTGCATGCTATAGATAGTGATAGTGAGTAAGCACAAAAATTACTTGCTCAAGACTTTTAAGAAATTTGTTGTGGAAGCGTGTAGAATAATAAATACAAAAAAGACAATGATAAAGAAAAGAAGTAAAATAATAGATAAAAAAAATTTATGTGAAAAATTTTAAGACAAAAAAATTTATGAATAAAAGAGGGGAAAATCCCCTATTGTAAAAAAGCGCACGATGTTTTAATTTTACCCTTCCTTTTGGTACAGTAATAAAAAATTTGCCCAAAGTGATGTGTGCTACACGATTATGTTTTGTCCTGTATGCCTCTTCTCATATGAAACACGATCGTGTTTTCGATATAATCGTAACTAAAACAAAAATAATACTCCAATACAATTTGAGACATAAACATATTTCAAATCCTATACCTCTTGATAAGAATATGCAGAAGATAAAAGCAAATTACATTATTATTCAAACGTATTATATACAGGCTGCTCTAGAAGAAATTAACACATCTATAACACTATTACATCTGCATATATATACAAAATAAATACATATCTAATTATATATTTAATTAGTTTCTTATATTTATTTAATTATATTAATATTGCTCAAAATGTGATGCATGACAACATATGAGTTTAGAGGTGGTTATAACAGAGTTTCTTGATATATACAGTATAATTAGGCATGCATGTGTTTTAAACATACTGCAACTGCAAAAAAGAGTTTTTCTATCAGAAATAAAGGCTGCATTGATTCTGTACTATGTATATAGAATTAAAGGCTGCATTGAGTATATCTATAATCTGTAATATATATATAAATGTACCAAGGGGAGGGGGGACAGAAAAAATTACAAAAAAATTTTTACTCATTATTATATAAAAATTGGATAATTTAGCCATTTACTAATAAAAATTAAATTAAATTAATTAAAATATAATTCTAATTTAATTGAAAGTATATTTTCTATTCCAATTAGGTTAACTTCTATTTTATATCTCTAATAAAAATTAAATTAATTAATATATAATTCTAATTTAATTACAAGTATGTTTCCTATTTTAATTAGGTTAATTTTTATTTTGTCTCTAACAAAATAATTAAATTTTTAGTAGTAATTTTGTTAATAATATATGTTTTTCTATTTTAATTAGATCTACTTATATTGTATCTAATATAAATCAAATTAGAGTTAAAATTTAATTAATTAATCTTTATCATTTACTTATTAGCTGAAATAAAAAATTTCATTAAATTACTTTTTCAGTAAATAAAGGTATTAATATTAAAAATATTGAAGAAATTCAAATAAAAAATTTAGTAAAATTGTTATAAATTATAAATTTAATGAGGTTATTGTAATATTTAAATTTTTATAATAAAAATAATTTTTTATTAAGAAAATAATTAATAATGTTTTATTATCTTATGATTAGTTATGACCATAATATGTTTTATATAAATTAGTTATAGAGTTGAAAAAATATTAATTATAAAAAATATTGAAGAAATATCATATAATTATTTAAATAAAAGATTTATAAAAAATTTCAATGAATTATAACTATATTAAGTTAACATCAAATTATCATATAAATAAGGGCTATTTGCAAATTTAATCATGACTTTTAATGCTTTTTGCAGTTTAATCACAACATTTTAATTTTGGCAAAATAAAACATCAATTTACAATCTTTAGCAATTCGAAACACCGATCACAATTCCGATCAACTAATGCTTACGTGTCAGGCCATATCTGATTCATTAATCCAAGCTGGACTCACCCTGTTTCACGTCAAAACTTACGTTTTGGACAGCAAAACGCCCCATTTCACTTAGCTGAAAGAAAGAAAGCTTCTATTAAATCATATTCTTCTTCTTCTTCTTCTTCTAACCTAAACTCCATTGCTCTTATTCTTCACATTGTCCTGATAAACTGCTTTCTTATCATGAGAATGCCGAACTTGGTAAAACAGCTAGATTCCAACACCACTCAGAAGACATATTTGTAAAGCGTGCTTTACTTTGAAACCTTTGGATCTCTGGTTCATCCGTGGTGATGAGCGGACCATGATTTTTTTTTTTCAACTTGCCCAAAAATTTAAAACGCAATGCTGAAAAGGTTTATATACACACTAAAACTAGTGAAAAGAAAAAATATTCATTTAAACCTTCCTTTTATATATCATGATAATTGATTAGTCTCCATGTCATTAACACCTTATAAAGGCAGCAAAACTCACATTACTATCAACAATGAACCAATAGGAAATCTTATCTGTAAATAAAACATAACAACTGAAACAAGAAAATACTAAATTGAGGATGAACACAAAAAGATCTGCACCAATTCATTGCACATTGTCAACATAAACACACCTTTTTCCCATTCTAAGACCAACCCACTTCACAAATTTAACAAAACAAACTATCAACTACAGAATACAACATATAATGCACAATAACAGAGAGAGTTTCGCAAGCAAAATTCAGATCCACACTTCACATAAAAAGATAAGAGATTTAAAAAAAAAGAGTCAATGAAACCCAATTGCATAAAATCAACAAATGTCAAAAAAAAAATTGAAAAAGAGAACTAACCCAGAAGGGAAAAAAAAAAGGAAAAGAGAGTACACTTGATTCTTGAGCACCTGCAGAAAGACTTCTTTATTTGGAGAATTAGAACACCACAATCATAATGCACAAAAAATAAACAAGAACTTAATCTTTTTTGTGTGTGTGGTGTGTGAAATTGTCTTTCTCTCCTTAGATTGGATCTGATATAAAAGGAAAACATGATGTTTATTTAGAGAGGAGGATTGCCCACATTCTTTTGGTGGAATTGAGCTTGTATATGGAATGGTCGAGTGTGATGATCTTCCCGATGAAGTATTCAGTCCATTTATCACTGAGCGATAACTGCTACTTGGCATCTTCAGTGTTAACCCCTAGAAAAAATGCAAAAGAACAAGAGCAATGGAGTTTAGGTTAGAAGAAGAAGAAGAAGAATATGATTTAATAGAAGCTTTCTTTCCTTCAGCTGAGTGAAACGGGGCGTTTTGTTGTCCAAAACACAAGTTTTGACGTGGAACAAGGTGAGTCCAGCTTGGATTAATGAACCAAATATGGTCTGACACGTAGGCATTAGTTGACCGGAATTGTGATCGGTGTTTCGAATTGCTAAAGATTGTAAATTGATGTTTTATTTTGCCAAAATTAAAATGTTGTGATTAAACTGCAAAAAAACGTTAAAAGTCATGATTAAATTTGCAAATAGCCCTATAAATAAATAACATTTTTATTTTTTTAAAACTTTTATTTAATAATAATAATAGTAGTAGTAATAATAATACTAATAATAATAATAATAATAATAATAATAATAATGTCAAAATATATATTTAATTAATAATTTATTTACTATCACGAATCTAAAAATTTTTATTCACGTGCGAATCACGTGGTTATTTACTATGGCGGATGGTTTTGAGTGTAATCGTATATATACTACACTACACCTCCATTTCTGTCTACTATTTTCTTAATTTACTCGTAAAACAAAGTGTGAACAAATGTTCTTTGAAAGGAATTAAACATAAATATAAATATATAATTGTCGTGCTTAACTAAATAATTAATGATTATATGTTAAGAAGAATATTACAGAATGATAGATGACAAGTAGGTGATTAAACTAATCCTAAGACAAACAACGTTTCTATAAATAGATGTACAGATTCAATTAATTATTATTAGCTGAAAAATGCAACAAAAAAGCCGCCAAAAAAACAAAGCGCGCAATATAGAAATCCAAATAAAGAAAAAGACGAGCACCAATGTCTCATCTAGTAGACGCATGCCTTCATCTACAGTTAATTTAATCCATTATTATAACAGTAAAGCATGCTTATTGTTCCCTTAGTCTTTGCCATTTCTATTAAGTATACGTAACTATGTTGGTCTCTACCTCCACACATTTTATCCAAATTTCATCATTTTAAACTAATATTTTTCTTTAACTTGGAGCGTGTTCTTAATTGCTCCACTAATTTACGTATATAATATATTAAACTCGGTAGTTGAATATACATGGCAGAAAGAGTAGACTCTCTGCGTATATATATTCTTCATCTTTTCCTAGTCAGAGTTCACACTGCATACAGCTGGTTTGATCATGGAGGAGGAGATCTGATACGACCGGCATATACATGACATGGCATAAACACGTGTCGGGGTCGCCGGCTTTGCTTGCTTTGACACATGTTATAAAGGGTCGGAGTAGGGGACCATATATAAGCTGTATTTTTAGCATTTAACGAGAACCCACTTTAGGGTTTTGTTGTGACCTTTCAGGCAAGAAGTGGGTCATTGGGTCTCCTTTTCCAGGGCTCTTTTCGAAGTCGATTTTCCATTAGGTGCATATGGGATATATAGTAGTGGTTGTGTAATAATGAATGTATATGTGTATATGAGTGATGTATAAATTTGATAAAATTAAGATTAAAACTCTAAATTTATATGTTAGCCACTCTTTTATTTTTGTTATTTAATTTTTCTCAACTACTGATATTTAAAATTGAAATTTCATTAATTCGATTTAATTTAAGATTAAAATTTTAAATTTTTATATATTGATTACGCTTTCATTTATATTATTTTTTTTAAATTTCATTTGCTAATATCCAAAATTCATTTGATCCGATAAAATTATAAACAAATATTTTAACGTAACTGTATATGTTATAACTTGAATTTAAAATTTTATATAAACGGCTGTTACTCACGTCATATTATTCATTTAACTAGCATATATATGTATATATATATAAAAGTTGGCAAGTTTGTATCATTTTATATTTGACAAGTGCTGAAATAATTAAGTAGGCAAAGTTTAATGACAGTGTCAAGCGGCAATAGTTTGACGTGTGGAAGTTAATTGAGATGGTGCAGGATGATGTGTCTTATGGAGTTACGATGTAAATGTTACGTTTTTGTTAACTTGTTGAGGTTAGAGGAGAAGCACAGAGACACTTTAAGATACGAGGATCATTATTAGTTAACCGCCCATATATAGTTACGTTTACTTCTAGCAAATTGACTATCACACAGATAACAAATAATCGAAGACTACTGCCACCATCTCACCAAAGAAATGCCACCAATTAAGACGTGGTTTATGGATAACGTAAGGAGGACCAATTATTCAAAACAATACCATCCTTTTACATATATATTATAAATCCAAATTTTCCCATGTGTGTTTTATCTTATTCATTATTTTCTCTAAAAATTGTTTATTTTTACTTAATGTCCATTTCGAAGAAAGAAAAAAAAAGCACATCCTTTTTATCATATATTTTTTTTCCATTTATAAGACTTTTATAATAATTTTATATATGATTATTATAAAAAAACCTATTAACAACTTTAATTTAGCTGGTAGGACGTATCAAATTTAATTTATAGTATTTACAGTCGCGATAAATTAGTTGTTAAAATTTTTTTACCACTTTTATGATTATGTATAGATTAAATCGAATTGAAAATTTTAAATTCAATAAATTATAAATGCCGATGGTTCAAATAAAAAAAAAAAAAGTAAAACTCACAAATAAATATAAAATAATCAATCAAGATGTATTCAAGACTAATCAATATTTGAAGAATAAAATATATCAGAATTCAAAGATATAGTGGTGCTAGGTGAAGGTGACGAAAAAATTCAGAGAAAACTGACGACACTGGTGACGGAATAGTTGATGGTGATGGATGTGTAGCTATGGTGGCTAAAAGAATGATATTGCTATATATATATGTAATTTAGAGAAAGAATTAATTTTATGGTGATAGATATGTCTATTTATGAAATTAATATAAAAGGAGAATTATGAATATTTTTGGGTCCAGATTCAATGGTACGTCTTAGATATCAAGTCCACCTTGTAAAGGGACTTTTATCTTTAGGAATTTTTGGTGGTAATTTTCTTTCGGCTTTATTAAACTTCTGTCACTCACTAATTTAGCTTGTCAATCCCCCATTATCCCATGTTTAATTCTTATTTATTACCCATCTAGATGTTGCATATGTTTATAATTAATTAATAATTTTTGTATTATATTTTATAATTAAATTTAATATATGTGTCACATTTTATTAGGGTTCCAACCTTAGATTTTTTTTTTCTCCTAATATAATAATAATAAAAAAAGTTATACATCGAGAAATGCTGAGTCACCCAATTTGGCAGATTATGTGATGTTACATTTGGTAACACACTTTGGTTTCTATTTCAAACAAAAGCCTATTAATTAATAATTAAGTGCATTTTCAAGGAGGTTTTGAAAACTTTGTACAGTCAAGCAAGCAAGCTAAATGGCCCCCATTTTTTATTGTTTAAAGGAATAATCGAGATGATTGGCAAGCATGGTATTGCAGCAGGACTGTCCATAGTCAGCAGAAGAAACAAAATTGTTAACAGTATAATTAACAACTCCATATGTATTTTTTTTAATTATATGTATTAATGTATATGTATTAATACATATAATCTATTCATGTATATATATGTGTATATTCTTCATGGTTTAAATTAAATTTATAACCAAATAAAGGCATTCTTATAGTAGTTGATGAATAAAAATTCTTTTCTTTCCCCACCTCTCACTATCAATCTATAGTTTATTTAAAAATCTAATTTAAGAATACATACAACTTACAAACATAAATAAATTTATTTATTTATTTTAATCATATAAAGGTCTTGCTAAGATTAAATGTACATCTCCACATAAAAAAAGCATCACGTGTGGCCGCCTTCTCATTGTGCGTTGTGAAATTTATCTTAATACATTTATTTATCAAAATATGCACAAATATAACTAAAAACATCGACCTTTTAACTTAAATTGAAAAAAAAAAGGTACTAGCATGATAAATATTATGTTGGCTTAAAAAAATTGAGTAATAAATTAAAATGTCAATAGTAAGTAAGGGCATTTTTTTATCATTTCAAATTGCCATCCATTTATAAGCAGAGTAATATTGTTACAATATAGATTTACACAAAAAATTGAGTTTAATTTTTTTTTTTAATTACTGATATTCAGAATTTTATAAATTATGATTAATTTAATTTGATTTGCACAATATGAAGGGTGGTAAAAGTTTTTTGACAACTATTTAACGAAATAATATACATCATAATTCGAATTCGAGACGTCGTTTAATCGAGAACTGTTCTTTACAAGTTCATCTTTCATTGGTTAAAATTCAATTTTTAATGTTCTTATATGGGAAAAAAAATTACAACACGGTGATTTGACACTCCTTTTAGTATTTGCTTGATGCATAATGATGAAATTTTGATACACTTTTATAAACTTTCGAATATGAAATTAGACATAAAAGGTGTAAAGATTCACGAAGCCAAAAAAAATAAGGCTCGCGCATGCATCATCAAACATGGGGTTCCAGTTCTTGAAAAGAATCATAAGTTAAACTTAAAAAATAGTTTGAACTCAAAATTAAACTATTAATGCCTCCAAAAGCATGAAAAAGCAAAATGGTCGGACACATGCTTCTTTGTTTTATCTCTCAAGTTCGGAGACATTTTGTTCGTTAAAGCACAATCACAATGATACATCGAGTTGAAAACACTTAACCTTTCATAGGACAATGTTCTATATAAAAACATTTTTTATTCCCTTTTGTATCCATTTTAAAAAAAATTACAATCCAATTTCTATTGTCTTACCGACTAACCATTTGACTACCATATATATTCCATTCACCACCCTATTGAGTTTAATTTTTTTTACCATATACAATTTTAAAAGAAGTACGAAACTCAATTTCAGGTGGAATCGTGGTGCCGATAAAATATTAATTAACGTGAGCTATTGAGTTCATTTTTTTGACGATATAGTTAAATTAATTTTTTAATATGTTACTCGTGTTTTTTTATTAAATATATAGATAATATACATTTATATAGTCAATATATCATCATTTATTTTTAGAAAAAAATAATAATATATATATATATATAGCACAGCCATTGTGCATATCATGTTACATAACGACTTTGATAGCATTTTAAATAATAGCACTAGCTTTATTAAATGAAGAAAAAAAATAATAATAACCTAGCTAGCTAGCTACACTCTAGAAAACAACAATTGTATATAATAATAAACAGCTTAAGCCATCAAGTGTTTTATATAAAATAGAGCCACCGTGGAAACACCATTCCATTCGTGTGCTTTGCCTTGTTGTTTGTCAACAAAGGATGCTTATCTGTAATTATTTTATTACTTGCATTGCGAATATCTAGACCAAACATCATTGGTAATAGTGTTAGATTATGGAAAAATAATAATAATAAGCCCGAGTTTCTTTAAACTTAGAACTTAAGAAATTTTTTCTAAAAACACCACTAAATTACTTAATCATTTCCCCGTTAAAATATTATAAATTCATCCATAGTTTAACTTGGTTGAAATTAATTTTTCACATTAATATAAGTTATTTTAAATTAAATACAATGGAGCTCGATGAATTTAATTAAAATATATTGAATTAATATTGGTTACTTTAAATTTTCTATATGAAAAATATATAGTAGAAGAATTTTATTTTTTGTATAAATTTATCGTATTCGATTTTAATTTTGTTATATTGGAATATTGATTATTAAAATATAAAAATTGTGGCAAATTTACTTATTAATTTAAATACAATGACCTACCAAATGCAATAATTCTGTTTTACATGAGATTGACATAAACAAATGACCTACCACTTACCGGTACAGATAATTATTTGCCAAAAGATTCCCTCCTTAGCAACTGAACAAAGGTTAGGTAGTCAAAACTCAAAGTTTTACCACCTTAAAATAGGGTTTTTGAAGCAAAGTCAAAGACTTAAAATGTCAACCAGCAGTTATGCAAAAAAATTGAACCAAAATCCTAAGTGGGTATGGCAGGAGTCAGCTCAATAAGCATTAAGCACTGCCACAGTTTGAATAATCCTCCAAATAATAACATTTTCAGAGCTCGCAGAATTAGATTTGAGCACTCTTTAACTGAATTACTGATAATAATAATAATCATTAATTTGCAATAAAACCTAATTTCCTTTGACATTTTTAATTTTAAAATGTTGGATTTCTGCTATCCACTTTTGATTGGATTGTAGAACTTTCCATTGCCATTTGCCATGTTGATTATATATTTATTCTTTAATGAAATATTATAATGGCTTAATACATTTACAGTCCTTGAAACTTGATACGTTTTGTCAATTTATCAATTCAACTTATAAATTGACCATTTTAACACCTTAATATGCTAAAAACATCAATTATAAAACACTTTTATATAATTTAATATTTAAATAGTTTCATTTCAATTTTAACAAAAAATCATTTAGATACCTTGGACAGTACAAAAATGTTGATAACTCTTATTTTTAGCAAGTTAAAGTGTTTAGAATGGTCATTTTCTAAGTTGAGAAAACAAATTGATAGTCCCCCACGAGTAGTTTAAGTGGTAAAAGATGTGAACATCCAGTTGAGGAGACCATGGATCGAACCCTCCATTCCTCCTATCTCCTCTTCTTATGGTGTTGGGAATTAACCATTTGATTTATGACAAAAAAAAAAAATTGACAACAAAATGCAAAGTACAAAAGTTACATATATATTATGCATATTTTTATATATTTTTTGTATATTACGCTCGACAGACAGCCAGATTTATAATACGTAAACACATATTATTTTAGTAAATAAATATAAAATATTTAAAATGTGTGTTATAAACCTGAGTGTCGACGAGTACAAGATATTATATTCGAAATACATAAAATTATAGAGTTAGGAATAATAAGTCGAAGTTCCAACCATCACGCCACGGCCCACACCTAAACTTGGGCCTTTACTGTGTAGGTCTTCTTTTTTAACATGTTGTACTATGTTTCGGGCCTTTCTTATGGAGTTCCAGAAGTAGGTTGCAAAGGATTAGGGCTTATGCTTAATGGGCTTTTGTTTTTGGATAACCCAACCCAGCCCAACCCAAATACCGAACAGGTATGGGATTTTGAGTTAAACCATGGACAAAGTATGGGATATAGATTGTCTTAGCCTCAAAGCATTCTGTTTGGAGCTGGAAACAGAATCCTGATCGTGCAGAAACGTTTTAGAGCGTCGTTTTTTTGTTGACAACTTATGCGAAACGGCATTGAACTGCAACTTCGCACAATTTTCCAGTTTTTTATTGTTATTGTTATTATTATTATTATTATTATTATTTTTGGTTGCATTAAACACTTCCATCCCACTCTTTCTTCCGTCACGAAAGCCGGAGAAAAAGCGCCACAGAAATTTCCTCTTTTCCTTCAAAATTTTCTCTCCTTCCAAACACTCTTTTATTCATCAATTTTCTCTTCCAATAAAAGACAAAAAGAAGAAGAATAATAATTAACTTAATAAAAGAAACCTCAAATACTCGATTACAGTTTTGATCGATTTTAAAGCTCTAATTATACAGTGTGATCAATAGGTTTTTTCTTGTGATAAAGATTAGGTTAGTTGAGTCGAGTTAGCGAGGATGTTCTTCTCTGGTGATCCAACCACTCGTAAGCGAGTTGATTTAGGAGGTCGGAGTTCAAAGGAAAGAGACAGACAGAAGCTTCTAGAACAAACTAGATTGGAGCGGAACCGTCGCTTCTGGTTGCGGCAGCAAAATGCATCTGCAATCAAAATTCAGGTTAGGTTTTTTCTCCATTCATTAATGGTCTTTGGTTGTAGGTACTGCGGTATTGCTATTAGAGATGTTATATGCATCGTATTTGTTTGATTGAATTCTTTTTTTAATTTTTTATGCAAAGTGTTGACTTGGTTAGTGACTGCAGAAATGCTTTAGAGGTAGAAAGGCTGTGGAAATTGAGCGTCGCAACGTGCGAAACCAGTTCTATCAAACCTATGGGAAGCATTGCCAAAATGTAGACCGGTAGCGCCGCTGGGTCTTTTGTCAGAGTCTCGTTTAGAGAATTTACTCCATTTTCAATATCTGTTGTTATATTTTTGATGTTCTAAAATGGACTATTCCATTTTAAAATGTGTGTTTTGCTTACAGGAACTCTTTTGGCCCAGATTCCGAGTTTTTACGCCAGCTATTCTTTTTCTTTAATGCACAAGATAGTTGTGATTTTGCTGTCCTTGTTGAGACCTGTAGGCTTCTTCTGCAATTTGTCCAAGATACTGGTATGTTTTCACCAGACAACTTCTTAATGAAACTTTACAATTATCATTAATTTACTTTCCTTTCTCATGTGTCTGTAGTCTGCATTTTGAAATTCTGTCTCCTATGATACACTATATAGTGTTCTTTGCATTTTCTTCTGCAGATTATAGTATTGGAACCGCAGAATTTATGTTGAAATCATTCACCATCTATATTGTATGTTGGAACTGCAGATTTAGGCTCTTCCATCTCCCAAAAAATAAGAAAAAATTTCTCTAAGTGAAGCTTTTTGCATGGATGGATAATTCTCCTTGAAATTGATTACTATACAATCTTGTACACTAATGTACATTATCATGTGGTTGTGTGCTTCAATTTGCTTATGAGGATATTATTGTTATCATTAACCATCCAATTATAATGCAACAGGTGATGTCATTAGCCTGTTTGGTGGCATGGACTATATGACAAAGTGTGCCCTAGTGGACTATAGAGTGAAACAACTTTCATTCTACTGTATTCAGGCTGTATACCAAAATAGGTCAGCTTCATTGTCATGTTGTTTAATATTTCTAAAATTTGCTGAGAACACCTATACTAAATTTGGTTACCATTTGCATGGCCAAGTTTAACTCATGATATGGGTTGTTTTTATCATACGAGAGGCCTCTAAGTGTTGGATATGTTTTCATGTGAAATTTCTATCCTGGCAATAATTATGACTATTATAACTGCTCTGCAGACATTCAGTCCTGGAAGTCTTCATGATATCTGTTTTCTATGTATTACTTCTTGATCAGTGAACATACATTGGTTATCTGTTGTGATACTGCCCCACTTTTCTTTGAAAAATAAGAGATTTTTATGAAGTTGTTTACTTAAAGATATTGTATGACTCATGTATGTGTCTATCTTTCAGGGATATTAATTGATTTGATCATTATAGTGGTTTCATTTAACTTAGATTACATTCGATCGATTTGCGTGGTTATGTGTGTCATTTACATTTTTGTTCTTGAATCTCATCTTGACTATGGGATTTCTGTTATACAATACACAAGCAACCTTCATGACATGCTTAATGTTTATACGAGTTTCCAGTTCTACTTTTTGTTTTTTTAGAATAATCCAGTATTATATGCGTGATCAGTAAAATTCTTTTTGAGTGATGCTGTGGCAATTGTTTCTTTCCCAGCTTTTTGTTTAAGTAGCTGCGAAATGTAAGTACTGTTCATGTGTCATCTTGTTTTGGAGCAGAGAACAATTGAAGAATCAACTTTTGATTACACCATGGGAATCTAGTGAACCAGTTGCTGTCTTGCTAGAAGTTGCAGTTTTATTGATAGATCAAAAACTTCCATGGGCATGTAAGATTGTTGGCTGTCTTTTGCAAAGAAATGCCTTCAATCTATGTAGAGAAATTGTTCTTGTGGCAAAGGTATCATCTCATTCTAAAAGCTTCTTTTTCTGAATTAACAATTTTATGCTGGTAGATAGCATTTGCTATTTATGCAATTTTTCTTTTTTGCAATTTCATTTCCCTATCTGTTGGAATGCTCCTTTTCTATAACATTATGTTATTCTGTAACATCATGTATGTGGACTTATACATTCTCTTTTTAATGATGTTCAGGAAAATACAAAGGGCTGCAGTTTCAGTGGAAAATTATCTTCATTGGAGCGCATGCTTTCTCTTATAATTTCTCACATTAGCCAGAAGCCATGTATTTGTCCACCTGTTGATCCAGAATTCAGTTTCTTCTCTCAGATTTTGACAATTCCTCTCTTGTGGCGGCTTTTTCCAAGTTTAAAAGAGGTTTGATTTTCTTTTCTAATATTATATCTGGTGGGATTTACCTTGTAAGTTCCCCTAATAAAAAACATGATACTTTTTCATTGATCTTATCCCCCAGAGAAGTTCCTACTTCTGTTTTTCTTTTTTGGATACTCCTTCATGCCCATTTCACTTGAGTTGTTGAAAATCTAAGGTTATTATGCATTATAATTGGAGTGCATTCTGTGGCCAGGTTTTTGCAACCCGGGGGCTGAGTGAACATTATGTGCATCAGATGGCACTTTGTGTGCAGGGCAATTCTAAAGTGCTGCTGAAAGATGTTGCAGTAGAATATCCTGGTTATGCCTGTCTTCTTGGAAATATGTTAGAAACTGCTGGAGTTTCCTTATCTCAGCCTGAATGTTCATTTGAGATGGTAAGGAATTTATACAATTTAGACTAGATGTGTGCTTGTACACACACAGAGATATATGTGGAAAGTAAATAGGCTTTAATTTTAATTATGAAAATTTCCATATTTCTTTCTCTTTCTGAACTGAATCATTCTTTTTTTTTTTTGGGGTTACTTGATATTCGATGTTGCTTTCATTTTGTATTATAGTTGCTTAGTTTTTAATCTGTTAATGCATTTCTTGTTTACTGTGGTTAGGCAATCGACCTTGCAGCAGTTGCAACATACTTGTTGGAGACCCTTCCTCCTTTAAAATCATCAAGTCGAGAAAGTAAAGAAAGTACGCATTCTTAAGTGTGAAAATCTCAAATGCAGCGTTCTGTTTACTGTGAACTGCATCTACCTTTTACCATTGTTTTCGTTTGAGCAGTTTGATTGAAATTTAGAAGTGCATATAACTTTTCTTCTTCAGGTTATAAATTTTCTTCTTCAGGTTCAACACTGGTTGAGGATGATGCCATTCCGCCTGATCAAATGGAATTAGATTTGAATAGGGAGTTAGAAAAACAGATAACCAATGCTATAGATTCGCGCTTTCTTTTACAATTGGTAGGCCAGATTGATACTATTCATTGGTTTTATGTTGGTTTATATAGCCTTTGATATATAAGTCATTGAGCAATGATTTGGAATTTTGTTGTGGAGCAGACAAATGTTTTGTTTGGAGGAATTTCACTTCTCAGTGGTTCTCAGTACGGTCTAGATGAAAAAGAGATTACAGCTGTTGGTGCTGCATGTGCTTTTCTGCATGTCACTTTCGACACTTTACCCCTTGAACGAATCATGACTGTACTAGCATATAGAACTGATCTAGTTCGAGTGCTTTGGAATTTTATGAAGCAGTGCCATGAAAAGCAAAAATGGGCATCCCTGCCTGAGCAATTATCACATCTGCCATCTGATGCACCTGGTTGGTTACTACCTCTGGCTGTTTTCTGTCCTGTGTACAAGTAAGTCTGCATGTCTTGTGGGGGTTTCTGTTCCAATATTTGTGTAATTTTCTTGATTTTCTGTTCCTTCTGATATACATATATATATATATATATATATATGTTCTTATTGCTAGATCATCACCTACCTTTTTAAGGTTTATGTGAATCGACATTTATGGTTCAATCCCTTTCTCTCATACATTTTCAAGAATAGTTTGTGTCTTACTCTATTGTCATTCAACAGGCACATGCTTACAATAGTTGATAATGAGGAGTTCTATGAACAGGAGAAGCCACTATCATTGAAGGATATTCGGTGCTTAATTGTTATTCTGAGACAGGTATTTTTTTTTTTTAATGTTTTCATGAGTTGTAACTCAGCATATTATAAAAAGGGAAATGTGAACTGTAGACTGTTACTTTTAGCAGTTTTCTTGCACCCGTGTTCTTTTGTGGTTTACTGCTTTGCAACTTTAAAATGAGATGGTTGCATTGCTATTATTTCTGCAGGCTTTGTGGCAACTCCTGTGGGTGAACATGAATTCCTCAGCTCACAACAATGCTATGAAACCTATCACAAATTCCCCTGCTTACAAGCGGAATCCGGTTGAATCTATAAAACAGAGAGTTAGTGTTGTAGCTTCTGAACTCCTTTCTCAGGTACTAGTTGAATTTTCTAAATTCTAGAGAGACAAATCTTACTCTTTGGTTGTTGTATGACGCTCAGTTATATGTTTTAGTTAGGATATATTATGTGGATATTGTTTGCTTTTATAGAACATTTACTTGCAGCAGACTTTATGACAGATCTTAAATGAAATGTTGTAGTTGCAAGATTGGAACAATAGACGACAATTTACTCCACCCAGCGACTTCCATGCAGATGGTGTTGATGATTTCTTTATTTCTCAGGTAAGCATGTTTAGATTCAGTAACTGATTTGTTCAGCTACTGCCTTTCTTACATTTTATTATCAGGCCGTGAATGAAGGAACCAAAGCTTATGACATAATGAAGCGAGCTCCGTTTTTGGTGCCTTTTACAAGCAGGGTTAAAATATTCAATGTAAGTTATATAATTGTCACCTCTTTATTTTATTTTTTGTGGGGCAAAGTAATTTAAACATGCAAAATTTCTACCTTATTTAGCTTGTATATTTTGTATGACTATACCTCAATCAACTTATATGTTCTCTATGGGGCAAGGTCATTCTTGTGCTGAAGTTTCAGTCTGATAGGTGTATGTTACTTGCATATGATTTTTTTCTAGACACAATTATTAGCAGCCAGGCAAAGACATGGTGCCAATAGTGTTTTTCCAAGAAACAGATTCAGAATACGACGGGATCGTATTCTGGAAGATGCGTATAATCAGATGAGTACATTGTCTGAAGAAGATCTTCGAGGAATGGTAATTTCCTTGATTTATGTATTGATTCACTACTTTTTTTTTTTTGTTGCAGTTGAGAAAGTTATGATTTTTAGTTTGACCATGGTTGTCTTTACAATTACAGATTCGTGTTACATTCGTCAATGAGTTTGGAGTTGAGGAGGCTGGCATTGATGGTGGTGGAATTTTTAAAGATTTCATGGAGAACATTACTCGAGCAGCATTTGATGTGCAATATGGTTTATTCAAGGTCTGAAATTCATTTTCTGCTGCATGATCAATGCACGCGAACCCTCACTACGCACACACACATACTCACATGTTCATGAGCACACACAATTGGTATTCGTTTACAAATTGACTTTCCCTGTAAATGAATTTTCCTTTCTTTTTTATTTTTTATTTTTTTTGTGCTGATCTATGTAGCAATCTATGCTTGTGTGGTACATTCAGGAAACAGCTGATCACTTACTATATCCTAATCCTGGCTCGGGAATGATACATGAACAGCATCTTCAATTTTTCCATTTTCTTGGAACTCTTCTTGCGAAGGTTTGGAAATTCACCCACATCGATATTGTTACACTTATATCACATATTGTTAGTCCAACAATTTTTTTACAGTTTGAAGATCAACTGCGTTCTGTCTCTCTATTAACCTCTACAGCACATGCATTATGTAAACTAATTTCTATGTCGTTTGAGGTTTCCATATTATTCACTTTGGAAAGTAGGATTAACTGCATGCTATTCATTGATAAGTTATTAGAAATAACAGTATTTTGGAGCACAGAAGTCCACGTTCTTTACTTGTTTTTATTGATTTTAATTTCTGCTGATATGTCATGGTTCTGTTTGTTTTATCAACTTTATATGCTTTTCAAACAAATTTTATGAACTCACACTTTGGTCTCATAGATCTGGGGGTATATCTAGGAAATTTGATCATTAACAAAGAAGATGTTTGCTAGATATATTCATGCAGTCAATGCTAAATATTTGGAATGAAGCTCAGGGTTTTAGACAGGGGAGCTCTCTATGCCCTTATGTGCTTTGGTGAAGATAAATTAATAAAATTGATTTTTCTGTTGGCATGCCATGGCTGTACATATGTTTTGATGTGCTTTAAGCTAGAATGCTTTACTGCAAGTACATTTGTTTACGTCATGTTTAAAAGCGTTTTTTGTGTCCTCTCAACTTTAAGAGGGATGATGGCTTTCTGCTATATAAGTTCAGATTGAGATATGAGCATGCAATAATTTCCTCGGCTTTGCCACCAGGTGGCATAAAATGCTACTGCTTTTTTGTTTTCTTCCTTAATTGTCAACATTTTGTACTTGTCAAGGGTGGGTTTTGGTGAAAGTGTGAGGTTGTATATTTCAATGTGGGTATTGTTTCATTGAAACGTGCAAAAATCCTCTGCACAAAATGGAGGGCAGGCTTCTTTCTCAGAACCTGCAGTGGCAGAAGAAGCCTTGTGCATTTTGCTGCCTACCTAGTTAACTTTTAATAAAGTCTTTGCCCGTTGGAGCGGCTTTCCCATCCCTAGTAATATCTACTGTTCCTATACCATTTTGAAGAAAGAGTGGGCCCCTACCCTCGAGAAGTAGTTGTCTTTTGTCTCATTCTTCATTGATGTGTTATTACTTATTATGCCTTTGTATTTGATGTAGTTTGCTTCTAAATCCATACCTTCAGATCACAACTATTTCATTGTTTGACTTCCTTGCATGTTTTCTGATATTATTTGTACTTGTGTTAATTTTTCTTTGCTGTGCAGGCTATGTTTGAAGGAATTCTTGTTGATATACCATTTGCAACATTCTTCTTGAGCAAATTAAAGCAAAAGTATGATTGATATGAAACATATCATCTGCCTTCCAACAATTTGTTTATATGCATCATGGGATGGGATAAAATGCTGTGGGCCTTTGATATTATTGACGTTTATTTAATAAATTGTCAAATTGCCTTGCTGTGGATATTCCAGCATGCAAGTGAATGCTTTTGGCCTTTGATATGATTGAAATTTATTTTTTTTCTTGGTCGATCAGGTTCAACTTCCTGAACGACTTGCCTTCGTTGGATCCAGAGTTATATCGCCATCTAATTTTCTTAAAGGTCTGCTTTGCTTTTCTTATGCTAAACTAAATGTTTATGCTTCCGCAATGGGTTCTTTTAAATTCGGAGCTTTCACCTCTTTCTAATGGCAAATGCACTCATCTTTAGTCTATTTTTTCTGGTCCACAGCACTATCAAGGTGATATTTCCGATTTGGAACTCTATTTTGTCATTGTAAATAATGAATATGGAGAGCAAACAGAAGAAGAGCTGCTTTCTGGAGGAAGAAACTTACGTGTTACTAATGAGAATGTCATTACTTTTATTCATCTTGTATCCAATCATCGGTTGAATTATCAGGTATTCCAACATTTCTTTTTTATTTCATCTAGTTCATTTCAGGTCTATCTTGTACTTATGTCTTTTATATGGTTATAATATGAACTAATCTTTCAGATACGGCAACAAAGTTCTCATTTTTTGAGGGGCTTTCAACAACTTATACAGAAAGATTGGATTGACATGTTCAATGAACATGAACTTCAGGTATTCTGCTGCATGAATTGTGCTATCTTATCACAAAAAGTCACAGTAGTGAAATTCATGTAAAGATTCAGTGATTAAAAATTCAACATGGGGTTGACTGATGAGTTGCAAAGTATGCTTAATGCATAGTAATTGTGTAGGTAGTTTCCTGAGGTCTTTCATGTCATATGTGAAAGGCCAACTCTAGTCAAACAAATTTAGTTGTTTATTTATGTAATGCACTTATTCTGTTTACTTGAACATTTTCCAATTAAATTATCTCTGTGTTATGTAGGGGTGTGCAACCCTTCCGAGTTGACCGAACCGATCCAATTCGGTTCGGTTTGGTTAGATAATATTTTCAAAATTTTTGAACCGAACCGAATTTTGGTTCGGTTCGGTTTTTGCACTTAGAAAATCGGTTAACCGAAATTTCATATATATATATATATTTTTTTTTTTATTTTTAAATAATATAATAAAAAATAATTTATATTTAAAAAAATTCGTTTTTTATTTTAAAAAAATTCGGTTTTTTCGGTTGTTCGGTTCGGTTTTCTGGGTTGGTTCGGTCAAAAAAATGCCCAAAACTGACCAAACCGACCGAATGCACACCCCTACTGTTACGAATACGTGGGCCTTTGACTGCCATAACATGGTGTAATTATTTTGTTTTCATAACATGGTGTAATTATTTTTTTCTATTGGTGTATATCTATATATTTTGAATGGTGTGCTGTAATTATTCTTTGGTATTTTATTATTCTATTGGTATGTTTTTCTTTTTGGTGGTGTGCTGTGGATTTTCTGGTGGCAGTGTGGTGATTATCTCTCTATCATTCAGCTGATATTGGTTTTTGTTCACAGCTCCTGATATCAGGTTCGCTTGAGAGCTTGGACGTTGATGACATTCGTCACCATACCAATTATGCAGGGGGTTATCACAGTGTAAGTTATGTTTCATTGTTTTTAAGCTTTGAGGGTAGGAAAGATGGAATATTATTGATTTTATGCACGACTAATTAAAATGTGCATAGCTATACCAGTCATTCAAATTAATTGTATGTTCTTCATTTCCATTTTGAATGTCGGAAATACTGGCAAGCGAGGGGGAAAATAAATCTTTCATATGAACTATTGCTCTATTTATTTTTGAAATGGAATTCAATTGTCAACTTCCCCCCGCTTTGACTTGTCCAAGTTTCTTCCCAGTGAAATAGAGAAGTCTGCTTGTGGAATTTCTCCCTTGATAACTTCAGAGCCATTCATGTGTAGTTCAGCAGATGATCGATAGCCAACTGTATTTTTTTTTTTTTAATTACTGTTGCAAATTACTTAATGTATTGTTCCTTTACAGGAGCATTATGTCATTGAAATGTTCTGGGAGGCTCTCAAAAGCTTTTCACTAGAAAATCAAAAGAAGTTTTTGAAGTGAGTTTTCTTTGTCCCATTATCTTTCCAATCATAATGTATGGTGTCACCTTTATTTTTATAGTTTATTCAGCCGAAGAACAAACTTCAAAATTGTATAACATGAAAGAATCTTTTAGGTTTGTGACTGGTTGCTCACGAGGGCCGTTACTTGGATTTAAATACCTGGAGCCACCATTTTGCATTCAGAGGTAATAGTTCTGAAAAATTTAATTAAGAGCAGATAGATACTGATGTTGGTCCAACGCTTGTAACCAAATATTGGATATTCTTTTTGTCTTGATTTTTTTCTTCAAATTCATAATCTATTTTTGACTTTTTCTTTAGGGCTGCTGGAAGTGCTTCTGAAGAAGCTCTTGACCGCTTACCAACATCAGCCACTTGTATGAATCTTCTAAAGCTTCCACCTTATAGAAGGTTTGTGTCTAATTTTTATTTCAAGGGTCCTGTCATTTTGGAAGAGGTAACACTTGGCCCTCAAAATGATTTTTGACCGGCAGGGAAAAAGATGAAACCTATTTCGACATCTTCATGATCTAGTTTTAATTTTCATCCTTGTTACCTCTTACTGTCCACCATGCATAAATTTTTGTTTCATCAAGCACTTGCCTTTTCTTTTGCTGATGTTAATAATTCTCTTATGGTACAGCAAACAGCAACTGGAAACAAAATTGCTATATGCTATAAATGCTGAAGCTGGTTTTGACCTGAGCTGATTTATAGTGTTTGGATGATCCCATGTGGAGAAATGCGGTCTAGTTGCCTTGTGATGGCCATCGCAGTCCATGTATTGCTGAGTGTATAGGACTGCTAAGTGCTGTGCTGGATATACAAGATTTGCGGAAGCCCAGAGCATAGGCAGACCAGAACAAAGTCCATATGAAGGCACATTAGAGTAACAAGTAGATATATGGCATGGCCAATCTTCTGAGTGGCTTCAAATGTATATATGTCGGGACTTCTACGGTAGATATAATGTTTGTGATGCTTGTAGATAGTGGAGCTTTCACAAGTTTGAGTCATGTGAGAGCAGATCAATCAGTAAACTGTATCTTTATCAGAAAAAATGTCCATTTCATACTGTATTTGTAAATGAGAACGTTAAGTCTCTTGTGATTTAGGTCCTTGGAAAAGCCTCGGTGTACAGTGTTTAAATTTTTTTTTTATATCGTTTTAGCAACTTGATATTATCATTTAGTAGCGGGAAATAAAGGAATGATGTTCCTGCTTTTGTTAATTTTGGACATTTTTGGTGTTGCCATTTATGATATCCATGGGTATATGTTTATGAGTGGTATGTGAGGGGAAAGGCTAAGTTTTGTATTTGTGAAATTTATTATCGGTACTTTTATGTTGGAGATATATAGACAGGGCGAAGATGTTCATATAAATCCCAATTCAAGTTTGCCTAAATATTATTTACTGGCCTATTGGACGTTACGAGTTTGAAGGTAATTTTTGATGTCTTGTGCAGGGAAGAAATGGTTCGGTTCTTTCCGGAATCTACTATAGATATAGAGATGGAGATACACTAGAAAAGATGGTGCATAGATATGAGACTTGAGGGCAATGATTCAGCATTAGTATCAGCAATTATTATGTACTCGAGAGATGTAAAATCAAATAAACTTTAGTCTCAATCAAAGCTGGGCCTCTTGATCACCTGCTTTTGCCGCTGCTGACGCAGGCTGAATAATCCTAGAACATATTGTAAAGAGAATTTTTAAAACGAAATTCCAAGGATGACCAGTTAAAATAAAAAAAATAAATTAAAAAAATCAAACGATGCCGCATAAAGTTAAACGACGTCGTTAAAAATCGAGGGAACCGGAAATAAAAATGGGCGGTAGGATGGCATTCCAGGCGGTTGCTGTTAAGTAACCATTTTTTCCTCTGGTAAAAAATAGTTTTTTTTTTTTTTTTTTTTTGAACAAATGGTAAAAAATAGTTTAAAATCGTAAATCAGCTCAATTCCATTCCATCATACCCTTTGGAGGGAGTAGCGCAGAGCACAGCAGAGCAACACGGAAGAGAAGAAACAAAGAACGAAAGAAAATAATGGTGAAGGTGCGCATGAACACGGCCGATGTGGCCGCAGAAGTGAAATGCTTACGGAGGTTGATCGGTATGCGATGCTCCAACGTCTATGATCTCTCCCCCAAGGTCTGTTCATATGATCACCTACTGCTCGCTGAATTGCCTCATTCAATTCAATTTTTTATTGATTGATTGATTGGTAAAATATTTGCAGACATATGTATTCAAGCTAATGAATAGCAGCGGAGTAACAGAATCTGGAGAGAGTGAAAAGGTCTTACTTTTGATGGAAAGCGGTGTCCGCTTGCATACTACTGCTTATGTTCGGTAACAATATTTAATATCTTATTTTCTCTTTAGTTTTACTCTTCCATACAAACAAAGAAAGGAAGATAACCTAAAACTTTTATGTATGTATATACAGTGACAAAAGTAACACACCTTCTGGTTTTACCTTGAAATTACGGAAGCATATACGTACTAGAAGGCTTGAAGATGTACGCCAGCTGGGATACGATAGGGTATATATCTTTGCCATTTTTGTGCCTTTACATTTTCATAAAATAAGCAGTTGATGATCATGCTTTTGTTGTTTTGTTAATTATCAGATTGTTCTCTTTCAATTTGGACTTGGATCCAATGCACATTATGTTATATTGGAGTTGTATGCCCAAGGAAATATTCTGCTTACTGATTCTGATTTCACAGTTCTCACTCTTCTCCGTTCGCACAGGTTTGCACTTCTCCTGACTCCTTCCCTCCTAGGGGTGGAACTAGAATCAGTTGTTAGGGGGGGGCGCAAAGTCGAATTACACTAAAATAAAATGAATTTTTCATAGAAATAAAGGGCTACAATAGAAAAGTATGAAAATATTTGGGGGGCCAATTCTATTATTTGGTAATTTATCTAAGAACTTTAGAGGTAATTTCGTAATCCCGTTCCCTTCTTACTTCTTCGCACTTGAAAAGCCATCATATAGAAGAAATTATTAACATTTCCCACATTTCTGATGTTTCATTTACCTCTTGATGATAGGGATGATGATAAAGGGTTTGCAATTATGTCGAGGCATCGGTATCCTACAGAAATTTGCCGAGTTTTTGAGCGAACAACTGCTGACAAGTTGCATGAAGCTCTTACTTCATTCAAAGAACCAGAAATTAGTGAACCTGTTAATGATGCTCAAAATAATGTGTCTGACAAGCCCAAAAAAGACAAGCAGGGGAAAAATAAAGGTGACAACTCGTCTGTCCCGAGTAAAAGTACCAGTGATGGAATTCGTGCCAAACAAACCACTTTGAAGAATGTTCTTGGAGAGGCATTGGGCTATGGTCCAGCACTTTCTGAGCATATGATATTGGATGCTGGTCTGGTGCCAAATACAAAATTTTCCAAAGATAATATAATAGACGATGGTACTATGCAGACTTTGGTCCAAGCTGTTATGAAATTTGAAGACTGGCTCCAAGATGTTATTTCAGGAGACAAAGTTCCTGAGGGATACATTTTGATGCAGAACAAAAATTTGGTCAAGGGCCAGCCCCCATCCGAACCTGGAAGCACTTCCAAGGTCATTGCCATAATTGTCTGTTATAGCATGTTCCGTTTAGATGCATGAGAGTTGAATAAATATTCCACGTTTGCTTCTTTTTTTCATCTTTTCTTGTGGGGATCATTTTGATGATAATGATATGCATGGTGGAAAGACAGTATTTGATCCTTCTTTCTCTCTTTTTCTATCACTATTACATTTTCATAAGTAAGAAGTATTTTTTTTTTTTGGGAATTTGAGCAAATTTCATTGCAACTGAAAGCACCGCCCGAAGGCTACAATAATTGAGCTAAAAGCTCCGGACCAAAATAGGCTAAGCAAACGGCTTGAGCTTGTTGCCCTGAGGGGTTACCTGATATGGTGACCACTATGAAGTCTTTAAACAAACTATGAAGACTATACTCCTCAAGTTTTCTTTGAGACTACTATCTATATTCTCCCATTTGTACTCCTTTACTTTTCACCTATTTATTATTCTAGCTACATGATACTTTTGATTTTGCAGATCTATGATGAATTCTGCCCCATATTATTGAACCAATTCAAATTGAGGGAATATGTGAAGTTTGATACATTTGATGCAGCATTGGATGAGTTCTACAGCAAAATTGAGAGTCAAAGGGTAGAACAGCAACAGAAAGCAAAAGAAGACTCTGCCACTCAAAAACTAAATAAAATACGCCTGGATCAGGTTTTTTTTTATTATTTAATTTTCAATTTAATATAAATGACTCTTTGTCATCTCTTAAAGAGCACAATGAATGATTGTATACAATTTTTCATGTACTATGTTTCCACATCCCAGGGCCTGCCTAGCATTGGCCTTGTCTTTGTGGATTGTGAGACAAATTCAATGTTGTGGGTTGTGAATGGTGAGAAGCATGCAAGGGGGTAAAAGGGGGTAGTTCTTTGAAACTTCATGTGTTGTCTGAAGTAACTTAGTAGAGTTTCCACAATAAGGCATGTCTAGAGGGAAACTATGTATATGATATTAAACTGGCCATATGTAATGTGGAGAATTTACATATGCACAAGTAACTACACCATCTTCTTATTGTTATTGGCTTCATCACATATGTTGATAGTGGTTGTCCTATAAGGAGGGCTGCGGCATTTTATATTATGCTTGTTTTATGTAGATTTTTTTTAAATTTAATGGTTTTTGTCTTTTTTCTAAAACATTTCCATTTTATTTTATAGGAAAACCGTGTGCTAACATTGAGGAAAGAAGTGGACCACTGTGTTAGAATGGCAGAATTGATTGAATACAACTTAGAAGATGTGGATGCTGCTATATTAGCTGTTCGCGTAGCTCTTGCAAAGGGAATGAGTTGGGAAGATCTGGCTCGTATGGTGAAGGAAGAGAAGAAGTTGGGAAATCCTGTGGCTGGCCTAATTGACAAACTCTACCTGGAAAAGAACTGCATGACGTTATTGTTAAGCAACAATCTTGATGACATGGATGATGATGAAAAGACACTTCCAGTGGACAAGGTGCTGCTTCAGTGCAAACAAGCACTCCAACCTATAGGCATTCATGCTAAAAGTGAAAGATTAGATTCTTTTCTGCATTATGTACTTTCTACAGTCAATTTCAATTCATACATGTTATTTTACTTGTGTAATTAATCTGCTTCTGAACTTTGAAGGTATATATTCTTCAATTTATGATGGCTATATCGTATTTATTAACTGCTTTACCATAACAACTATAAGATGCATCTGGAAGATTTCATGATAGTTCTACCATTAGTATCTCCTATGTTTATATTCATCAGATTAGACCAAAGATTTTGATATTATAGCTTTATTTTGTGATCTGTAATAATTATTATTTTTTTAATTAGTAGCATCTCTGCCGGGTCTTTCCTTTGAACTCTGGAGCACAATCTTTTGTTTATTAGATACATAGATTGATTCGAAGCCCTGTGATCAAATTATTAGTAAAATATACAGCACCCAAGGTTTATGCCATGATTGTTATTTCACTTTTCATCTCACTTTCAGGTTGAAGTTGATTTGGCACTGTCAGCACATGCCAATGCTCGGAGGTGGTATGAAATGAAGAAAAAACAAGAAAGCAAGCAGGAAAAGACTGTTACAGCCCATGAAAAAGCTTTTAAAGCAGCTGAGAGAAAGACTCGTCTTCAGCTTTCACAGGTAATTTTAAATTGCAAATATATTAATGCTGATCCAATTACAGAAGTCCTGCTCCAATGATAACAATATGCATTTTCAACATTAGAAAACAATTATGTGTATTAACGTGAAGTATGGTACTGTCATATTCAGTTGGTGACTGGTTTTTTTTTTCCTGCAATAATATCATACCATGGATAACTTCTAGAAGGTTGTCATTATTAATTAACATGAGACTTTAAGTGATGATAAGTTTCCAGCAGCATTAAATTGTAGTAATGAAACATACTTGTCAAAAAAACAAGCAAGAGAGAAATTGCATCATTTATCTGTTATTTTTCTTCTACTTATTTTTTCAAAGCTTTCTATCCAAAATGTCTGTGCTTATGCATCTAAATTTTTATTTGATGCATGTGCAGGAAAAATCTGTTGCTACTATATCTCATATGCGCAAAGTTCACTGGTTTGAGAAATTTAATTGGTTTATCAGCAGTGAGAATTATTTGGTTATTAGTGGACGTGATGCTCAACAAAATGAGATGATAGTCAAGCGATATATGTCGAAAGGAGATCTGTAAGTCTGTTATTGTACTACTGAAACTGTTTTCAGAGGACTGTCAGTTAATACTTTGCTCAGCGTGCAAAGGGCCTGCAATTACATGAAACCTGTAAATGAATGTCGGAGTAATGTCTCTCTAACATTTGGAACAGGTATGTCCACGCGGACCTGCATGGAGCTTCTAGTACTGTGATCAAGAATCACAGGCCTGAACAACCTGTACCTCCTCTTACTTTAAACCAGGCTGGATGTTATACAGTAAGTTGCTCTTACAGCATTGGCTTCATAATTGCTTTGAAGGATGATATTTTACTGTGTAGACTGAAATTATATGCTGCATGATTCAAATTCTAAATTAAATTATCTGATATAGGTTTGCCAAAGCCAGGCATGGGATTCAAAGATTGTTACTAGTGCATGGTGGGTATACCCTCACCAGGTCAGTAAAACTGCTCCTTCAGGGGAGTATCTCACAGTTGGAAGTTTCATGATTCGTGGGAAGAAGAACTTTCTTCCTCCTCATACTCTTATAATGGGCTTTGGCTTGTTATTTCGTTTGGATGAGAGCTCCCTGGGATCACATTTGAATGAAAGGAGAGTAAGGGGTGAGGAGGAAGGGATGAATGATTTTGAAGAAAGTGGTCCTCCTCAAGAAATATCTGATTCTGGGTCAGATAAGGAGGTAGCAGGAAAAGAACCTGTGTTGGAATCAGACATTACTGCTGATGATTTGACTGTCTCCAATGCTGAAGTTGTTGATTCAATGAAATTTCTTCAAGGTACTACAATGGGTGGGGTCAGCAATGAAGATGTATCTGATATTGTTGGAAGTGATGTTGCTTCTGTGACATCACAACTTGAAGATCTCATTGATAGAGCTCTTGGGTTAGGACCTGCTACCATATCTCAGAAAAATTATGGAGTTGAAACATCTCAGGTTGATTTGCTTAAACAACATGATCTTGAGGAAAATAAAGAACCAGTGAGAGATAAACCTCATATTTCAAAAGCTGAAAGAAGAAAGCTTAAGAAAGGCCAAAAAAATGATTCTGCAGACAAAAATATGGGACGGGAAAAAGAAGAATCAAAAGAAAATGATGCTTTTGTCAGTCAATCTGAAAAGAGTATTCGAAATAATAAGGTCAGCAGTGGAAAAATCAGTCGTGGGCAAAAGAGTAAACTTAAGAAGATGAAGGAGAAGTATGCTAATCAAGATGAGGAAGAGAGGAGCATTCGGATGGCTTTACTGGCTGTAAGTACACGAATCTTCTATTTTACTTCTCACCATTGAGCACTGGTTCGCATTTCTATCATTACATATGTATTTTCACGTCTCCAAAAGCTTGATGTTTCTGTTTGGCCTTGCACTGTTTTCACAGGACATATCATCCAGAGTTCATATAAGATTTTATCCTTTATTTTCTCTCCACAAAAATGTTTAGCCCAAAATCTTTCATTTAATATTAGTTTTTGTTTTTCCTTGGGGAACATGATATGGTAGTTTGATGATATGCTTTCTAAATTAGTTGGAGGCATTGGTCTTGTTTTTTAGACTCTTGACGTGGTATGGTAGGCGTATGTAGATTATTACATTTATATACTTGACAAAATTTGAGCAAACATACAAAATTTTGCAATATTTGCCAATTTCATTCTTCATTAAAAGTTTGTACCTGTTAGGCCCTTGTACCTTTTAATTTATCAAACATCACATTACTTTTATATTTGTTTCAGGGAATAGGTTGATGATAAAATCAACTAATCAAGAATGATTTATATAATTATATATATATATTTTTTTTGTTCATGCTGAAATTGACAATGCATGTGATTCTTCAGTCTGCCGGCAATGCACGCAAGAAAGATGGAGACACACAAAATGGAAATGCAGCACCTAGCAGTACAGGGACTGACAAATGGAAGACATCTGTTCCAGGCATGCATTCCAAAATTTCAGCTGTCTTAAGTTTTCAAAGAACTATTTGATGTTTAATTGTTCCTCCTGATTTGCTTTGTAAACGCCACCATTGGATTCCACTCATGAACAAATATCCTCAAGAGAACTTTTCAAATATCTTACATCACTTTTTTAATCTGACAGGTGCAGAAGATGCTCCGAAAGTATGTTATAAATGTAAGAAGGCAGGTCACTTGTCTCGGGATTGCCCTGAACATCCAGATGATGGTTTTAATCATGCAAATGGTGGCCCTCCTGATAACTCACGTGTGCGCTCAAGTCATTCCACTGGAGAGGCAGACAAGGTAGCCATGGAAGAAGATGACATCCATGAGATTGGGGAAGAAGATAAAGGGAAATTAAATGATTTGGATTACTTAACTGGGAATCCCTTGCCCAGCGACGTTCTATTATATGCTGTGCCTGTCTGTGGTCCTTACAGTGCATTGCAGTCATACAAGTACCGCGTGAAGATTGTTCCTGGCACTGCAAAGAAAGGGAAAGGTACCTTTTTCTTTTTCCTAGTTAATTTACCAGCAGTTCTGGCTGTTGCATCTCTTTTACATGTCCTTGCGCACTCACAAACAAATGTTTGTGAGGCCATTTGCTTGGGCTTCTCAAATTCAATATAGTTTCATGCTTTATTCTTCGAATATTGACTAATCTATGGGCTTGATCTTTAGCTGCGAAAACTGCCATGAACCTGTTCAGCCACATGCCAGAAGCCACTACCAGGGAGAAGGAATTGATGAAAGCGTGTACCGATCCTGAGTTAGTTGCTGCAATTATTGGCAATGTGAAGATCACAGCAGCAGGCCTTGCGCAGTTGAAGCAGAAGCAAAAGAAAGGCAAGAAGAGCAACAAAGGGGAAACATAAAGAAGTTTAGCCTGGGGTAGGAAATTGTAAAACCAATTCTACAACGAGAAAGCTGCATCTCCTATGTTGTATCTCTGCAGAGTTTCTGGGGGATCGAATTGTCTTTGGAATATTACAGTGCAGATATAACAGAAAAATAATACTTACAATACTTTGGAATATGCATGTGCCGCCTAGTGCTTTGGTGGAAATTGAGGTAATTCAATAGTTGCAGAGGCTGAATCTGACCCGTAAAGATTGGTCACAAACTAATTAAACTTGTAAATCATGTTTAAAAGATAAAAGAAGTGGAGGGGTGCTTTACTGCTTTAAAAGCGCATGCATTGTTTTCTTTTCTTGTTTCTAATGTACAAAAGTCGCAATACAATCAATCAGAAGGCTAATGTAATTTTCTAGCTCGGGCTGAAATAAAGCCATTTGTACAATATTACTTTTACTGAACAAAATCACTCTCAAAATAGGGTAGGGAGAAACGTATTTGCAAATCAATAAGACATCAGTCTTCTGCTGCAGGAACGTCACTCAAATCTAGACCCTCTGCTGGCATGTCTGAAGTCAAAGGACCCAAGATCCCATCTGAGCTGAGAGTTAGTCCACTCTGTTAAGAAAAAATGGGACAAATTTGGTTATGCGAGATGAATATACAGAGAATATTCCCCATCGATGAAACAACCAAGCTACTATGAACACATCAGCCTTTTGATTAAAGCTGACAGACTTGGATAAACGAACAACAAAAGTCTAATCTGTCAGCATTTTTGTTATATAAAAGCTTTAATGCCTTCTATCAGCAACAAAAGTTCATAACCCTCGCATCCCACTATGGTTTTCTTACTTGCTTATACCTCAGAGAGGAACAGATTGTTGTCCTATTTACCATCTTGTTATCCTTTTTCTTAAACCTAGTTTGAATTACAAGAAATGCCATTGAACAAGTACCTCAGGCTGGAATCTCAGCATGTCAGCACGAGCCATAGCTTCAGCTTGAGCAATTCTCTGCCTGAATGTTTGCGCCATCTCTTCAGCCTATTATCACAATACAAATGTTAGAATAAAATTTTACACAGCAGGGGAAAAAAAGATGAGTGAAAGCAATAAAAGATCGGTACTTCAATACTATAATAAGATGAAGTAAAGAGTAGAACATGATACTCGAATCAACCTTCAATTTTTGCATTTTTACAAAATGAAAACCAATTACTAGTCAATACTTGGGAATTACCTTCTCGAAAACAAGCTTTGGATTGCGTATCATATCACCAGGAGTAGGTTCTAACTTTTTGGTTGAAAGACTTACTCTACCCCGCTCACGGTCATGGCTCAGTATCATGACCTACATAACAAGATGCAGTTACAAAACAGACTATTGCTAGAAGGTGGCAGAAATGACCATTAACTACTGACCTTGAGGATATCACCAGGTTGAAGTACAGTTGCAATATCAGAAACACGATCATGACTAATCTGGCTAACATGGAGGAGGCCGTTGATTCCTCCAATATCAATGAAGGCACCATATGGTTTAAGGCTCTGAACAGTTCCAATGACCACTGATCCTATACCTAGCTGTGCCTGGCTATCTGCCATGGCCTTGCGGTTACTGAGTACAAGCCTGGACTGTTCCTCATCAACATCAACAAACTTCAATGGAAGTTCCTTATCAAGAAGTTCTTCAGCATTTGATTTCTGATACATATGCATCACAAAGGTGACAAATTGGAACAAGGTATAATGTACTGTTGTGCAAAGTGGAAAGTAAATGAAACTGTAAGGAAGATGAGAACAAGAAAATGTTCTCTCTCTCTGAAAACTTACAAGAACTGACAAAGTGTAAAACAAAAAATCATATCCATCACATCATAAACAGTTACAATTCTACTACCATCTGTAACTTGCCTTGCCTTGGCTTGTCATTCATTAAATAATCTTTAAGCAAGAACCTCAGGCACATATGTTGATTGAACAAACAAAATGATTAAGGTAAAGTACCTGTGAGTCAGGGCCCTTTTTTGCAAATAGAAACATATCTATTTTAGCATATAAATTGAATTGAAACTGTAGAAGCCAGGTTAGGTACCAACCGACGATATTTGAGAGAAAGGAACAAATCCTCGAAGGCCGCCCTCCACTAAAGCAACCACTCCACCTTTGTTTGCACCAACAACCTACATATATTTTCCAGTTTTAAATGGCAGAAACAAGAAAAGGTAGCACGCACTAAAACACCACAGGTGCAGTTAAGAAAGGTTCAACAAGGAGCATTCAAGAAAAGAGAATTCATGTGGCAAGGGCTTCCACATATTACCACCGGTAAGCCAAAAAGGATCCAAAAATCAAATGACCTGCAAGCATTGAATTCACACCCATATCCATACACCACTTTGGTTAAAGTACTTGATGAGACATTCATCATTTCTAAGACATTCCAAAGAGCTGGGGAAAATGAAGTGATTGTAAGAGGATTGTCAATGTATTTCCTACAAAGTGCATATACCCACCTTACCCTTCACGATGACATCCTCAGCTTGAAGCTGCCTGCACCTTTCCCAGGCAATATCATACTGGACTGTCCGCAAACTCAAGATTAAGCTATCATCAGCTTCATTTTCACCAATAATCACAAACTCCTCAGTCAACCCGGGAACTATACCAGCTTCTTCCACATGTTTTATCTTGTGAATGCATGCCTCTTGGACTGGCAAATATGCAGAAGATTTTGCAGTAATGTCAACTAATGCCCCTTTGGCATCAGTCATGAAAACTGTGCCCCTGACCTGATCACAAATACACACAAATTGACCATCAAAATACTTCCTCAACATACAACAAAAAGTTCCAACTTTTCAAATTTTATACCCCTTGTTTGGGAAGTCATAAAAGGCATGTCAATTCTCATGTCTAGAAAGTCCATAACAGATAGAGTTCAGTTCTTTCAATTTTTTTAAAAATAAGCATTTGAAAGAATGGAAGAAATAGTAAAACTGGCATGAATTTTCAAGAATTCAATTCACAAGATTCACTTCTAATAAATCTTTAATAAAATGAAAGACAGCACATAATTAAACCACAAATAAACACCCAATATTTCAGAAAGATTTCAACTTTAAAAAACCAAACTCACTCTCAAAGCCCATTCACATACACATGAATTAATTAAGACGTAAATAAAAAAAATGAAGTTAAGTAGACTGACCGTGGTACCAATCTCAGAATTGAAGTCATACTTATCAAGAGCAGAGTGGAAATCTTCAAGTGTAAATGCAACACTTTCCATAGGTGCAGTACGGCATCGTTCATAAGCCTCTTCGAAAAGTTGTTTAAGCTGTTCTCTCTCTTTTGTCTGGGCATTTGAAACTGCAACTGCTGAAACTACAAAGCGTGATTTTCGGGCCTTTGCCTTTGAAGAAGAAGAAAAAGCTCTGTTAGCCGTTGAGAGTGGCGTGCATCTTAGGCCTGTTAATTGTTGAGCCAACGACACCATTTCTGTTGTTTTCGTTTTCTTGTTTGTGTTCAGCTGTGCCTGTGCAAGATAAGAGGTGTTGCTCGCTCGTTAGCAACTTCACCATCAACACAACACAACACAACACAATCTTTTTTTTTTTCTTGGTTTAGAGAATGGGCCGTCGAGATAAAATTGGGCTGCCTACAAACAACTGTAAAGCCCACAATTGCCAGACTAAGTGTACTATCTTGCCTTTTGAGCACAGAACCGAATGAAAATCCAATTCAATGCCTACCTTAACCAATTGATGGTTTTTTTTTTTTTTTTTTTTTTTTAGGGACAATTGATGTTTTACTTTGAGACAAGTCTTAAGATTCTAATTCTTAATGTCTTTATTTATTTGGATTTTTTTTTTCTAAATCACCGATATTCAGAGTTTATTAAATTCTAACTAATTTAATTTGACCAGAATAGAACTATAAGGGTGATAAATGTCTCCCAACAATTAATTCAATGCGGCTGCATACACCAGAACTTGAATCTAAAACCTCATTTAAGTGAAAACAACCCCTGCAAATTAATCCAATGATTGTTGATTTATTTGGTTTTTTTTAGATTAATTAAGGGACATTCATTTTCTAAAAAAAACCTAATTTTGCTCTATAGTTTTATAAAGTTTTATCTTTACTTTATTCTTCATTTGATTCTGGTGGTCACAATACTTTCCTTTAAAATCAATAAAACTCCTATTAATTAGAAGGATTAAAACTTAATTCTAATCCTGTTGTCACTGACAATAAATTTCCTATTTACTTTTAAGCTTTTATAATTTTATAACCAGTTTACAGACTTCAATTTAAACAATCTAAAGGCATTTGGCTAGTTTAATAAGCGAACAACATTCAAAATTTTAATTTTTAATGACGAATTTATTTATTTATTTTATTATAGTTTTTTCATTTAATTCATGAATACTAAATGTAATTCGACATTAAGAGTTATTGTTACAACAATAACGATAGCTTAAATCATATTGGGGCAATCAATCATGCAAGGGGCAATGCATATACCTTCCTTAGAATGCAAGTAATATTAAATTGTGGTTGATTTTATTTTAGAATCATCCTGTTTGGATAATGTTGGATGTTGCGATTCGCGACATCCAACAGTAAATCGTGGGAGTGAAAACCCCAAAATCACTCCCTCTTTAGTAGATGGCCCTCCCTGTATTGGGGGTAAAAATGGTAAGTCAAAGATTTTTTGAAATTTATAGGGACTTAACACGTAATTTTTTAGAGACCTAACATAATATTCGTCGCGACTGTGTATCGTTGTCCTTCTTTATATATACTTTTTTTTTTAAAAAAAAGAAAGCATCTTCCAAAATCAAAGTAGTGCAGATTCGTAGGCACAACACAAGTGGTGTATCTATTCTCAAAAAAAAAAAAAAACAGAAGTGGTGTATCCGTGACAAAGTATTCTTGGTACCAAGAATAAAAAAACTGACGATGACAATCCTTATTTTGTACATTAATTCATTTATTTATTTTCTTTTTGTCATGTGTCAAATATTTTTTCCCAATTAAAGTTAAAGGATATATGTATGTTGTGTAATTTACAGTGCTATATTAATTATAGTCTAATGGTATGGTCATTGGAGGAATTTTAATTTTTTAATCATTGTTATTTAAAACTTATTTAATTAATCTAATTCGATTTAAATGAAACCACAAAAACAATAAAAATGTGTTTGGTTCAGATGAATAGTTTATGAAATTCATTTCAAATTCATTTTATATTTTTTTTTGAAATGAAATGGGAATATCATTGAATAGAATCATAAAGAAGTACATCAGAGAAATGAAATGTGGAATATCATTGAATGAATTTCATATTTTGTTATATTGTATTTGGTATAAATTTTAAATTCAAGTTTTTGTCAAAAATACCCTTTTAAATATAAAGATGTATTTAAAAATAAAAATAAGGAGGGGTATTTTAGTCATTTAAAGGTATAGACTTAAAATTTGTGGAATTAATTTGGAAATTCCAACTATTTTGATAGAATTTAATTTAGTTATAATCAATTCCACAAATTTAAAAATTTAAAATTGCAAATAAATTATATACAAAATTCATTTAAACCAAACATACATCATTTGAATTTGCAAATGAATTCTATAAAATTTTATGGAATTCATTTATACCAAACACACTCTAAAAATCTTTTAATAATATTATCTAATACGATTATATACATCATAGTTTGAATTTAAAATATCGCTTAAGTGATAATAACTTCTATCAGCTGATGGGTGAGGAACCATTTATTGGTTTTCCTTTTTTTGTAAATTATGATTTAATGAAGAAATAAACAATTCATGTATTTGTGAGCGAACACTACAGTACAGTTGCAAAAAAATAAATAAAAAATAAAGAAATCTTTAGTAATTAAAAAAAAAAAGAGAGGCTTCCCACCATTTGCAATGGTAAAATGGCTTTCTAGCCATTGAAAATGACAAGTTGTCTATGTGATAGCCACTTTTTACTTTTTTTTTTATTTTTTTGGGAGAAATGAGAAAAAAAAGTTTGTCATTTTTTAAATTATCTACTAATAGCTCTTAAATTATCTAGGCATAACATGTGTTTCTTAATATAATTTTTTATGTTTAAAGTGAACTTTAATTGTTTTTAATAGAGAAGTTACATATATAACCTAAATATTGATGGACTGTACGATGTGAGCAGTCATTTCTCTTTAATTTTGATGATGATAGAATTCGAACTTTACACCTCAAAATGCCCTTTATTTGTTTATTTATTTTTATATTTAATCCTTAAAAAATATTTACAATATTAAAATTCAAATTAATTTTTAATTTTGTTTTATTTTTAAAAGAAAATAATTTATTATCACAATTCAACACTAAAAACTAAATTGAGTCATTTAATTTT
>CATIWK010608024.1:0-11424 GCA_949634005.1 Mallotus japonicus | reverse complement strand
AAATCAACCCAAGCCTCAATGGGTCCCGTCTTGACCAATGCTCTGAATGTCCCTTCCACATTCCTTCTTGTATCATCATAAGCCTTGATAACCACTTCATAAGGTTTCAGATCGGCTACAGTCAATCCTAATTTCGGTAAGATCTTCAGTGGGCATACATTGATGGCAGAACCGTTGTCCACCATTACACAACACGTCATCTTCCCCTTCACCTCAGCTTTAATGAATAAAGCCTTGTGGTGGTCCCTTCTTTTTAAAGGTAGATCATCATCGGAAAACATGATGGTTCCTTGGGGAGTTTCCGTTAATGAGCCAACCATCTGTTCAGGTGTACATCCCATAGAGATCTTCCTTTGATCCAGAGCCAGAAATAATGCTTCACTGTGGTCCCTGGAGTGCATAAGTAGCTCCCAGACGCTGGTAATTATCTCTTCTTTCTTTGCCTTTTCTCCTGAACTCTTTGCCTCTTTTTGTTCGGGTTTAACAGGTTCACTTTCTTCCTTTTTCTCTTCAGCTTTCCCAACCGGCTGACTCACTTTACTCTCCTTATCTTCCTACAGATCAATCTGTCCCTCATTCTCATCATCAGAACTCCAAATTTCCAAGACACATAATGGGAGCTCTTCAGGTTCCTCTTCCTGGTTGAAGTTTTTTGGTTCTAGTTTTGGTGTTTCGGGAGCGATGTTGACAAAAGAACTAAACACTTGTTCTTCTGTCAAACCGGTACCGATCATAAGGATGGGTGCATTCGGAGGTGGGGTGGCTCGGTAATTAGGCAAGGGGTTATTTTGTGCATTTGGCTTTCGACTTTCAGGTTCGGTGATTTTGCCTGCATCAATCAGGTCTTAGACTTCGTGCCTCAATCGGGCACAATTATCAATTTCATGCCCAACGATCTGGTGGAATTTATAGAAGAGTTTTGGGTTAGCATTTGGTGCAGGTTGTTGTGAGGGTAAGGGCCGCAACAGGTTTTTCTCAATCAGCTTCTCAAGAACTTTAGAGAGAGGTCGCCCCAAATTTGAGAATCTTCGAGGCTGCCTGACAGCGTTAATTTGCACACTGCTGCTTGGTTGTGGCCTAACAGCATCAATTTGTACGTTGCTGCTTGAACCGGCTCCTTCCTTGTTCCCAGATCTTCCTCCAAAGAACCTTTTCTCTTGGGCCAAGTCTGACTCTTTTTGAGCCCCAAACCGGTACAACTCCTCAAAGTTGCGAATCCCAAGGTCTTTCAGCTTTCTAAACAATGCCGGGACGCAACCTTCCATTGCTAGCATCAATTGATCTGACTCAGCAGGTCGATGTCTCATCAGAGCTAACTTCCCTCATCAGAGCTAACTTCCCTCTCCAACGCGTTAGATAGTCAACAAAAGATTCGCTGAACTTCTGTTTGGTGTTCTGCAGATCCCACAATGATACTTCCAACTGGATGTTGAGGCCGTACTGTTTTACAAACGCAACACATAGTTCCTTCCAGTCAGACTGGACATGAGACTCTAAAGTATAATACCAACGGATTGGTGCACCTTCTAGTGACATAGGAAATTGTCTGACTATCTGTGCTTTGGTCAACCCAGTGGCTTTCATGTATGTCGAATATTGCTTGAGGTGCAAATGCTGGACCTCAGTCCCGGAGTACTTCCTCATGTCGGGGAATTTGAATTTCCGAGGCAAGGGATCATCATCTTCGTCTAGGTTCAACTCGGAGTAATCCATTGGTGCATTCATACCCTTCTCTCTCATCATCATTTGCATCTGGGTTACAACTTTAGTCAAATCCTTAGTCTAATCAGATTGTTCCACATTTTCTGCCTGTTTTACATTTTTTCGACCTATCGGATCAGCAAGCACTATCACATCATCCTCTTCTCTCTCTCTTATCGGGATTTCAGTATCTAGATTAATCGGAGTGGATGATTGTGCTGGTTGATTCTCTCGGATCAACTTGGTTATTTCCCCCATCATTTCCTTCATTATGGATCGGGTCTCAGCCATCATCTCTTCTTTCAACTGTGCTCTAAAAGCTTCAAGGTCAAAACTGCTTGCCATTTCTATTTCTGAATTTCTAACTAACCGACCGGAATTAGAGCAGACCCACCCGGACGAGCTCGAAGGATCTATAACTACAAAACCACTGGTTAGAATTATGCATGATGTGTATGCATGATATGCAGGTTTGTCTCATCACTGAAAACAAGAAAGGAAATAAATACATCTAGTTTACATATAGCAGAGAGCAAAGTATGAAACTTTAGAAATGAATGATCTCCACCTTTATTCCTCCCACACACGTGTTCACTGGTGAGTTTCTTATCCTAGGATTGTTGGATTGGGTTTTAATTATCAACAGGGGATAACGAAACTGACGTATGCAAGAAACTCTCAAAATGGTTCAAACAAGTAATAGATTCTCTAAATAAACCTCAAGTCCATCCTTAACGGGCCAAGAGTGAAATCAAGGCCCACTTTGTCAAGATCCATTTACAATGGGCCAAGAATGGGCATGAGAGGCCCATTTCGACAATGTCTATTGAAAACAGGTGAGAAGTAGGCGTAAAAGGCCCATCTTGACAAGGCTTGTTTGTAAACGGCTTAAGTTTTATTTTGAGAATTCATTAAAGGGCATAAAACACATGCATTCGGGAATATTCCTAAGAAAAATTGCTAAGTCTCGGGTAGTAGGCTTCGGCTCCTATGACTATATAGATCCATATACGTCTCCCCACTTAAGGGTCCGAACAATGCGGATAATACGTGTCGTGAGTGGTAATAGGCGATATTCCACCACCAGGTTTGAGTGAAACATAGGTAGCAAAGTATGGACCATTACCGGCTTAATAGGCACTAAAGTGCTCATTGTGTGCAAGACGTGTAGTGAATGCAAAAGAAATTTAAGGAATAATCAAAGATGATAAATCACAAACATTGGAATCAGTTTCTCTATCCCTGGTGGAGTCACCACTGTAGGCGGCGGAGTTCAGCACGCGCCCAAGTGTTGGCAACTATGGCACTGTGTGGGCTCAAGGAACACTAGGAAATACGAGCTAGGTCTAAGCTTAATCGAAGATGGAGTCGCCACCCGAATGAAAACCTGGATACACTTGTACAGCAACAGAATTCCATGGAGGTTCCCAGAAGCCGTCATCAGAGAACGGGTCTGGAAACTGGGTATGGATGTTTGAATATCCACCCGACCTTGCGATCGGCCTCCGTTTATGTTTCGTGATTTATTACCCTTAATTATTCAATTATTTCCTTATTAACATGCAAATAGTAATTGCCTTCAGTCAATTATCACATTACACTTAAGTTCCAAGTTTGCACATTAATCTCATTTCATGCAATTAGCCCCGACAATCATCAAATATCATAATTTATAACCATACATTCCGAAATAAATGGGGAGGGGGATTAAGGATTACAACACTTTACTTTGAATAAACAGAAATAAACAGAAAATATACTAAACATAAACCGCAATACACAAATAATATACAGTAAATAAACTAGAAATATACGGAAAGTAAACTATTACAAAACCTCTCAAGAACTAATGAAGAGGAATCAATTCCCCTTAATTAACGAATCACTTCAAGTCTCTGCAAATATCAGAGGTTAATCTCCTAAAACACAAAAGAAAACCTTATGATAATGAACTTACAAGACTACTTTGAATTCAAGAAATACAAGTAAAGATCATAAGGACTTAAATATTAACTCAAATGGAATAACGAAAATAGACATGCATGGAAGACTATGTGTATAAACACATGGAAACTTATCAAAGTCTGAATCAAGCATCAACTAAGAGAAATTTCAAAGCAGAGTTGTGCTCAACCCTGGTGAAGTGGCGATTGCCACTTGGAAGGGAGGAATCGCCTCTTGACCAAGAGGCGATCGCCCCCTATCCAGACACTACTGCACTAAGAAGTTTTTTTTGCTTCTACGTAAAGCAAGAAATCACATATAGAGCAAATAAACTCCTACAAAGATACTAGATGCTCTCAGATCACCATGTTATTAATATAACTCAAGAATGTAAACAAATTACAACTTAGAACATAAGAAATAAGAGAAATGCTACTCTATATAAAGTATGAGCTCAAGAGCTTAAAGAGAAAGGTTCTTACTGATCAAGTGAAGCTTAATCTCCTTAACTTAGCCCTCAGATCTGTTTATGGGTTGAGATGCCCCTCAAATGCAAGATCTCATACTTCTCCTTTAAGAACAAGGCCTTTTCTAGCAATGATCTCCCTTCTCTCAAGAAGAATTCACTCTTCTTTCTCAAGAACGTCCCTTTCTCTCTTCTCCAGCTCTCCTAGTTATTCTTTTTTCTTCCCCTTAATAGCTAACTTGCTTTCCTTCTCTCCTCTCTTCTCTTTTTAAGCTCCCTAGGCCACCCACTATCCCTACTCCCTTTTTCATCATCACCTTCCCTTTAGCCTCCCTCTTTTCTCTCAAAAATCCCTTTTTCCATGCAGTTCTGCAGAGCAAAATCAAGTGGGGGCCGCCAGCTTACTGGAATCACCATGCTGCATTTAACGTAGCAATAAATGGGTAGGCAAAGAGACGATCGCCTCTTTGAGGTGGCGATCGCCTCTTGGGCCTCTGGCCAGGAGGTGATCGCCTTATGCTGAAGAGGCGACGCCTCTTCAGCCCTCAGATCGGGCCTGGATGTAGGGCCAATGGGCTTGGGCCTGGTTCTGTGCCTAAAAGAGGTTTGGGCCTATTTTGGGTTCTAACAACTGTTCAGGAAGGATTTTTAGACTCCTCTTGCATTTGAATTCGAGCTTTCATCATCGGACTTTCATAGCGGGCCGATCAAACCGAACATCCACAGTTCGTCCCCTATCACGGGCCGACCGAACCGGGTGTCTACAGCAGCACATAAGTGAATTAAGGAAAAACAAAAAAAGATAAATACAAAAGAAGGCAGTACATAGAGAAAATTGAGATGTGAGATAGTTTCATAGACTAATAAATCAGTACAAAAGAGAAACTACCTAGTAAAAGATGCTGCATAGCGCACACAACGTTCAATAGTTGATATTGATGTAGTTTTCCATCTCACAACTTGAGCTATGTCAAAACAAAGAAACAAAATCCAAAAGCAAAAACCAATTCAACGATCCCATAATGAATTTGTTTTTGTTTTTGTTTTTGTTTTTTTTTTTTTTTGCACTTTGGTAGTTCTAATTAACTCAGATAAACAAAGGGGATCTAAATCAATATCCTTGTTATTAAAAAGAATTAAAAAGGTGAGGGAAAAAATTAGAAGAAGAAAAAGAACCAAAGCCATGAATTTCACTTTGATGCTCTCCCTTTAAGAAGAGAATGCAAAAAGGGTTGTAATGGTTACAGTAATTTACATTCCTTTTACTGTGTGAGATAATTTTAGCCATTGGATTCCAGACAATTGCTCCAATAGCATTGGTAGCTTCACCGATGGCATCAAGTGAACTTTCACAAGGTCATACAAATCTAGTTTCAGGCAACCTGAAAACACTATTTTATCAAATCATATCATAATCATAAAATCCAACCTTCCATTTCATTCTATAGTTCCCTTTAAATAATTTCATTCAAGAAACATCATTCAAAGTCAAACTACATGTGTTCCCAAACATTCCATACAATATAAAAGGAAGGAAATACCTCTTCTTCTCTCTTCTTCACAGCCTCTTAAAATGCTACCTTCTCAGCCTGTAAAATTTCACAATAGCATCAACACAAATGATCAATATATAAATATGAGTTAGCTGGTCAATTTCACATAGAACTTCCTACTTGATCAAGTGATTTTAACCGTTATAGTTAAGAATAGCATGAAGCCATGAACTTTCTTTATGCTGTAGCCACAAATATTTGGTCCAAACATGATACTGAAGTCAACCAACAAAAACCAAATAAGCATTTCCATCGGCCAAAGATGACACAGTGAAAGGAAAATATTGTAAGCTATTTTACCTGTAAGGAGTGTCACCACTAAATTTCTTCTGGTCAATGTCACCGCTCAGCAATTTCATGTACCCACCACCACAGTCAAGCTTTTGCTCATGCTTGCCAGAAAATTGGAATACTAAACTCTTTATATTTGTTGCTGAATTTAGAGAATTCAGCTGAGATACCATAAAACCTGTAATCTTCACTTGTTTGGATATCTATAAGACGACGTCAAATAAAAAATCATTCAAAGCAGTCATATTCAAACGCAAAATAGAATAATTTTAGCATAATCAGCTACAATTCATATTACCATTGTCATTGGGGTCACCGTTCTATTTTCCAGAAGTATAATTCCACTATAAGATACCAAAGGCTGTGCCAGCTTATTTCAATGATGCTCGAAAGGCGAGCCATACAGGAAGCTGGGAGAATTTTTGGCCTTGATGTTCAAAGAATTATCCTTGAGCCCACTGATGCTGCACTATCCTATGGTATAAACAACAGGGAAGGTGGGAAAAGAACAGAATTTGAGATTGCATACCCAATGCCATAAAGAGCATCCGTTAGTTCAAACAAATCAATTTACCCTCTCCTGTCTCTATCATATATCCCAAATACTGCATGCGAAGAGAAATTTACAAACTCATCATTCAACAGCTAAAAAAGCACAGCACCAAGAAATCAAATTGACCTTTTGAAGAATAAGAAGAGAAAAGAAACTCAAGGGAAGGGAACAAAGAAATCAACATAATCATGATTTCAAATTTATAAGAAAAATAATAGAACAGAGGTTTTGAATAATCAAAAGAAAAAAAAAATACATGGAAGATCCATTTGTTCATGATAATAACAGTAACATTAAAACCCCACCACTGAAGAATAGCGAGCAAAGATCTAAACACACTCCATTGAAACAACACACTCTCTTCCATCATTGCATCTACGTCTTTTTCTCAATTCGCTTGCTCTTAAAAATCAAAGAGAAATAAATAAAACCCAGATCGCAAAAAACTCTAAAATTTAATACAATTTCACTATAGCACCAATTCAGTGCCCAATTGGAAATGGGCAAGCAGCAGATCATAAAGAGGTATAAAAAGGGAAACTGAAGAGAAGAGAAAACGAAAAGAAAAAAAAAAGGGCGTCAGAGGCTGGCGAAAAAGAGGGAAAAAAATAGGTACCTCCACATGAATCTTGAAGCAACCTTGTGAGTTTTGAATCACGAACAGGGACATGTGGACTATTTTCTGCCAGTGCATTAATGCACTTTCCTAGTGCGCTCAAGGAGAGATTGATAGATTTAGCTTCTTCTAATGTATGTCCTTCACTTCCTGAAAAATAGTGAATTAATGAGCCAAATTGAAAATATGACAAATGCTTGATACCAGAAATTTTGTGAAAAGATAATGAAACCTCAAAACAAAAAATGAGGTAGACAATGCATCCATACACATATTACCAGCAGAAGGGGAGATGTTTTTTTGTGTTATTTATTGAGAAAACAAAACGGAAAAAAAAGAAGCCAGATAGAGGGGAAGCAGAGAGGGTAATGAATAGCTGCCATCCTTCTATTTCTTTTTTCCGTTATCAACAGTGACCAAGATAGAGATGGGGTGGGAACAAACGCTGAAAGGTTTTTGAAGACGTGTGTTAGAATTTGAGATTGCCACGTGTCAAAATGTTAAAGCATAATAGCTTTGGGTGGCAAAATTCATCTACTTAGCTATTATATACAGTCTATATCTATCTATCTATATACAATATATAATAGTTAAGTTGCTGAATTTTGCCACATCACCCGGCATAGAAGAAAAACTCATCTGATACTACTATAAATTTGACATGTGGTTTGCTGAAATTTTAACACTTTTTTAAAGCTGGATAGGTACACTCTGCTTCCTGTTGATTTAGTTGGGTTATAATATTGTAAAGCTGTGGAAAATGAAAGGGCCTGGCATGGAAGAGACTTATAACCGGAGGAAACCGAACAGACTATATGATGTATTGTTCACTCCCATAAGTAATTCACCAAATGCTTCATTTTTTTCAAGGATAGAAGGAACGGCTAATCAAATTCCCACAAACACAGACCCAAGTTCAACGACATAATGGCAATCTTAAATTTCAAATGGCATAGCGGAACAAGATCAAGATCCCAGAAGTAATTCACCAGATGCTTCATTTTTTTTCAAGGATAGAAGGAACGACAGACCTGTAAGGAGGAAAGCCCATTCCCATAACTGACCTCAACACGATGTCTTTCTCATCAGATTGCACTGGCTGTAAGTCTTTTATTTTCTCATTTTATATTTTATCATGAATTTATGCTTCCCAATTTCTGCACCCTATCCTTTTTTCTTATTAGCTTTATGGATTTCTTTTTTATGTTTTTGTAATCTTCTCTATGCATCCATTGTCTAAGCTCCATGCAGCTTCTTTATTGTGTAGCAATTAATATTAAACATATATAGAAGAAGAGAATTCTCACTGATATGTATCTATGGAGTGTGGTGTGCTTTAAATACACCCTTTCATGTTTTCCCTCAATCCATGCTTCTCACTCTCTTTGGGTCCTCAAAAGGTCTCCTTTTTATCATTATTGTCAATTTTGTACATTTTATGTGGAGATTTATTTGTTTTTTTTTTCCTGTGCAGTATTCGGTTGATGAGTCTACTTATAATAAGTTAAAGGACATATGTTGCGATCAAGAGTTTTAGAGAAAAAAGTTTTTGCCTACCAGGTGTTTGTTATTATGCCCAAATGAGTGCATTTTAATTTTTGTATTCTTATGTTTGCCCACTTTTTCATTTGGCGCAAAAATATATGCTAAAAAGTTAGAATCAATTTAGTTGAGTAAATGCAATTTCTTGATTTGAATTAGTTTAGTTTTGCTCTTTCTTTTCTAATGGTGAACTAACAACATCAGGTTTTGGTTTATATATTCAATATTTTTTGGCTATTTTTTGTATTCTGATGATTTAAATTTTTGAACATTGTTTATTATGTTGTTGCTTAGCATCATATTTAGCTTTTTGTTTGGGTACAATTTTATTCTTTTAAAATATCGATTCATTTTAAAAATTATGCTTTTTGTTTATTCTATAATAAAATTTTGGTGTAATTTTTCTTGTCCTAAGAATATGAGCATCTAGAGTTGATCCTCTTAAGCAATTTGGTTCTTTGCATCATAGACCAACAATTTTATTTGGTCAAGTTTTGATACTCTTGATTTCATATTTTCAGGATTCAATATGAAATGCAGGATTTATTGGATTTTGTTTATGTTATACCTCAAGCTTTTGGGTTAGTTAATTGGCATATATTGTAAATGTGGGAGAAAGAATCTAGCCAGTGCTGATTTCCATGTTTGACACTGCCATTTACATTCACAAGTTTCACAACCTTGGCCTTTTCCAACAAGGGTATTGCATTTTCATTCGCATTAACTTTGAATAATGTTCATTTTCTTCTTTTTAAATATGAACGTTTTGTAATTGTGAATTTTGTTGCTCTTTTGTTTATCTTTTTACTATGTTAGACTCTATCAAATCAACAGTAGCATGAGACGGGTAGACAATGGACATACTCTATCAAACCACTAGAGTATAGTTTCCACTTTTTGTGTTTCAATTTTAAATAGCAATGGATGAATTTGTATTTTTTCATGTGCTGAGAACTTGTACAGAAAATGAAATAATGAACATTTTAGCACTTCAAACTTTGCCTGCACTGATTAGCAATCATGGAACTCCATACAAGTCGTACAATGGTTAGGGGCTCACATTGTTCTGACAGAGAATTTGGAGGTATGATTTTACTAATTTCATCTACTATAGGAACCAAAAACAAAGTTCATTTCTAAACCAAATTGAGTCCCCCGCATGATTAGAAGCAAATTTAACCCATTCTTGATTGACCTGATTTAGAAAGTTGAAAGCAATTGGGAAAAAGAATATTCATAGACGTGCTATAAACCCTTTGAGTTCAAGTACTTCTCAAGCTCTCCAAGCTGCGAATAAGTTCATCTCCAAGTATCCCTTCTTCAAGTCTGTAGTACATGTGGACTGTCAGGGGCGCTTCAACGTGGTAGGGTGTGAACATTGTTCATGACTAATGGAAGTGAATAATGCAAGTACATTGTGTTAAGCTTTCTCTATATATGTGAGATATCAATATCTGCGCATCGATCAATCATTTCGTTCAAGCAATTTTTTATATATTAAATATTTAGTTACAGAATTGTTTTCATGCTTGCTTATATATATATATATGCATGTATACACATGAAAGATGATGCTATTGAATTGTGATGCTATATGCACAGTATACCAACTAGATTCAGCAGGACACATTTTCAGTTGGGATCAAGTATTCTAATTCTTCGGTTTGTTGATAGATTCAGGTCTGTAAATGTGACAAAACTATCAGAAATTACCCAAGTTTTGTGCTGGCTGGGCTGCATTTACAAAGGCAAATTCTCTCAAGGCAGGAGATGTTTGCGTCTTGGAGCTGATTGAGAGTCATGTTCTGAATGTATCCATTTTCAAACGTGTTAATAAAAAATTGTAGTTGAGGTATCTCTTAATTGCTTATCTGATTCCGGTATAACATTAGTAGTAGTACTTGGGACACATGAGTTGGTTTGAGAGTGCTATGCAGTAAGAGACTTAATAACTGTGTGTTTTTTTTTTTTTTTTTTAAGTTTAATTTTATATGTATCCCGTAGCGAAGCGCGGGCAATTGGCTAGTATATAGATGAAGGCTATACTCCTTTTGATAGGAGTCAAAGGGATGGACTCCATAAAATTGATTTCCATATAAAAAAACACGTCCAACATAAACACCTTTTTTAACTTCTATTCTAATTAACTGAAACTAAATAAGGTAAAACTAATTGAATCTTGTTATAACCAAATTTTATCATTCGTCCCCATTAAAAAAAGAAAAAGAAAAATTGTTGGCTCATCAAAGTCAAGAAATTGTAAATGACTTGATAAAGCAGAAGTATACACATCGTGTCACTTTCAAATAATTTTTACAAATTCTTGGTAGGTACAAATGTACTTAAAAAAAATGAGAAAATCTAACTTTGCTATAATTAATTACCTTCAAAACGTTGAAGGGTTTGTAGTGGTCCAGCAGTATCATTCAAGGCTTCATATACAGTCAAGGTCTATTTATAAGAGTTTCATCCTTTTAGTAATTTATAGTGATTGAAATCATCATTTTAATACTTTTAGTAATTTATAGTGATTGAAATCATCATTTTAATTAATTAATTCTTAATTGGAGGTGGAAAGGGATTCATAGATCCTTGAAACTTACATTTTATTATTTTTTTTTTCCTTTAGACCATGACCAAAACATCATTCTTTAATTATGATTTTTTTTTAACTACTTCTTTATACTTTTGAATTCAAATTGATCCAATGTTCCAATGGCTTGAAATGAAGACTCCTTCAGAAGTGCATTATTGCATT
>CATIWK010607622.1:0-15952 GCA_949634005.1 Mallotus japonicus | reverse complement strand
TAGGATATATACTTTCATTTAAATTAGAATTTTATGTTAATTAATTTCATTTTTAATTAGAGATAAAATAAAAATTAACCTAATTAGAATAGGAAATATACTTTCAATGAAATTAGAATTACATTTTAATTAATTTAATTTTGTTAGAGATAAAATAGAAGTTAACCTATTCAAAATAGAAAACATACTTTCAATTAAATTATAATTATATTTTAGTTAATTTAATTTTATTAGAGATAAAAGAGAAGTTAACCTAATTAAAATAGAAAGTAGACTTTCTATCAAATTAAAATTATATTTTAACTAATTTAATTTTAATTTTATTAGTAAATGACAAAATTACCCCCCCCGGTACATTTATATATATTATAGATATAGATTATTGTATATATATATATATATATAGTGCATTCTATCATTACTTTGTTTTTTACAAAGTAAAATATACTTTCTTAATAATCGCCATTAAATAATAAAATACACTCTTATCTAATGGTGATAAAGATGGAGTAAAATAAAAGTAATAAAAAAATAAAGTTACCATAGAATTTCCATTTAAAAAATTTTAAATAAAATTGTTATAATAACTTTTTAAACTTTCACTTTTATATTTGATTAATTTGTAGTTTTTAATTTATTAAAATTATTTAATAATTATATCAAAATGTCTATATTATCTAAAGTCCATGTAAAACACGAATTGACTACTAGTTAATTTTAAATTATTAAACACAATAAAATATAGGGAGAGTCTTGCCTACACTGGGTGTATTGCATCTAATGCTAGAATTTAAGACACATTATTGAAGTGTTCTACACTTGATTGATAAAAATAAGACAAGCATCTTATATTGTAAATCCTACCACTGGATGTATATACACCTAATATAAGTAAAAATCTCCCTGAAATATATGGTTTTTATTCTTTTCCCTTCCCCAACATTCCCTTCCTTTCCTTCTTCATGCATAGTGTTAGGGTTTGAAAAAGATAACCTCTCTTATATCTTTTCAAAATTTTCTCATTATCTGCACAGAAGAAAATGTCGCATGTGATTCTATTTCCGATTGATTTCAATTCTGATCGGCTGCCGTATGAACCACTAGAGAGCGATGAAGAGCAGAATGATGAAACATCTGGCGATGTTCCCCGATCACCACCTCTGAAGAAGCCTAAGACTGAAGAAGAAAAAAGCAGTGAACAGAAGAAGAAGGAGGAGGAGGAAAGCGATAGAGATGATGATGGTTTGACGGAAGAGCAAAGGGAACAATTTTCAGCATACCAGGATCATGTTCATAAGTACCATGTAATTATATCCAAATTATCTCTCTTTTTTTATTTTATTCTTTTAGAATTGGATGCCTGATAACATATTTAATTCATTGGGTTTTCATGTGGATATGAAACTATGTCCAAAGGGGTTGCAGTATCATTGGCGCGATTGTTCCCATTGATTTTGAGACTGATGAGGAGGGTAAAGAATATGCTTGGGAGGGAGCTCGCCTTGCTATTGATGAACACAATGCCAAGCCTGGGGTGAGATTTGTTTTTTTCTTCAAACCCACTTTTCTTTTGATTTGATTTGAAGCAACATCAGCAGTTGCTGATTCTTTTGTTATTACCATTAACTAACTAATTGTATTGCAGAATGCAAAGCTGAGACTTGTTGATGTTATAAGGGCTAACACCGCTACTTACGTCTATTATATAACGTTGGTGGCGGAAGATTTATCTTCTGGAGAAATAGCAAATTATCAGGCACTTGTAACTTATTACCGTAGAGGCGGAGTGGATCCTGTTTATAAAATTTAGGCAAAACCCATTATTAGGTCCTCGAACTTTGCTGGTTTTCCACGGTTGGTCCCTCTTCTTTTATTTCAACGAATTAAGTCCCTCAACTTTTATTTTTTTTTATTTTCATCCTTTGTTCACTCAGAATGCCAAATTGAAGATGCTGTCGTCTTCTGTTGAGTTATAAAAGAACATTTGAACAAAAAGCATGTCTAAACCAGCTATAAAAAATAAACAATTTGCATCAACAGCTTGATGCAACTCTCAATCAACAGTGAAATTAAGTTCAAATGATCAAGTCACAACTAATAATTGGTTGAGATATGCTTTTACAACTCAACAGAAGACGACAAAATCTTCAATTTGGCATTCTAAGTGAACAAAGGATGAAAATAAAAAAAATAAAAGTTGAGGGACTCAATTCTTCAGAATAAATGATTAGGGACCAAGTGTGGAACTAGTATAGTTCAGGGACCAAAAAAGGGGTTTTGCCTAAAATTTATTTTCTAAGACTAGAACCAGAACGCCATAGAATAATATAGGAGAGGTACTCTACTCCATCCATCATTACCCTCTAACCCATAATGTGCTTTGTGTTTTTGCTTGATTGAATGTGTTTTAGTCATAATTAACTCAATTTTCCAAAGTTATTGGCTATATTTCTTTCAAAATTGCTTAGCTTGTACCAGCAACTATTTTTTTTAAGCTTTTTATATAGATGTTTGTTTATATTATAAAATTGAATGATCTTTCGGTGGAATCAAAAGTTGGAGAAACATTATCGGCACTGCCTCAGACTTTCTCCCAATCCCCCTGAAATAAACAATAAATGAAGCATATTTGCCTTTACAATTTTATCTCCCTTGTCTCCATTAACTTATTCCATAGCCACACAAATTGCCTTCACTTTTTTCTTTTTCTTTCTCACCCGCAAATGGCCTGATTAATTAATAAACATCGAATTTACTCATTTTGGAGCTAACTTCAACAGTCCTTTTGTGAGTTTTGAAGGAATTATTGCCTTGGTACGTCTACAAGTGCTACAGTGACTGGATCCTATTTCTGGATATTCGGATATGTGATAAATGAGGTTCTAGAACTACAGCCTATAAAGTCTAGATCGGAGATGGAGTCGCCATCTGAGTGAAATTCAGAACACACTATTCAACAACTGGATCTCATGGGGGAGCTCTGGATCCGATAATTGGGTATGGATTTAAGTGTGAGCTTGAAAAGATTTGGAAATAAGTTGAGTGTGAGCTTTAAAACACTTTTTGAAAAGTTAATATAGAGCCTAGAAAAACACTCTTGTAAAAGGGTTTAGTATTGACTATTGAAAACACTTATAACAATCTTGGTGAATAACATTGAGTGTTTATTGAAAATTCTAATTTGGAAATAAGTTAGGTGGAGAAGTAGGATTGTTGATAATTCAAACTCTCATTTTCTAAAAGTTATTTTATGGTGATGGTGGAAGTATACAAGACTTATTTGCCATCTCTTTTCTAAGAAATAGGGTAGATTGAGAGCATTCTAAATAGTTTTTATATAGCTATTTGAGGAGTTTTCTCCTTCTTTCTCTTTGATTGGTTGCATAAGCAACCGATTCTTCATGTTTCTTTATATTTTAATCTACCTTTCTTAGTTTTGAGTAGCAACAATCTACTTCTTTGGATTAAAAAATGGCCCGAAAATCTTAAGCTTTGGTAATGGAGGAAAATGAAGCTTTAATATCTTGAGCGGAGTAAACTTCAGATTAAGGTGGTTGCTATCCTTGGACCCAAGTCTTTAGTTTCTTTTTTTCTTTTTTTAACAAATAAAAAAATAAAATTTCAAATCCATCACCTTCATTTCCAATAATCCTAATGAAAATAACATGTTTGAATTTATTTTTGAGTTGAAGTTGGATTTGCCATGGATAAATATTTGCATGGTCAACAATGTTTACTATGCTTCTTTATTATTTTCAAGTAAATGCGCCTTAGAGTCAAGCAGGAAATATGTGCCTTTTACAAGACAGCAAAACTATGATTGCGCAAGGGGTTTTGAACTTTCTAATTAACAATTGGCCTATTTTAGGTTCTTGGATTTATCAAGTTTTTGTACTCAATTTCTATGATGTTGCACTAATCAAGTTTTTGTAAGTTCCTAGCTGAGACCAATTAACTAAGAATAAAGACAAGTTAATTAGATTGTTTAAAGCAATGATCTTTCACTTGGATAAAATTAAACTCAACCATTCTCTTGTCTTGTAAAATTTGAGACTGCAATACATGAAGTAGATTTATTTATTTGTTATTTTTTTTTTTTTGAAAGAAAACAAACTTAATAACATTAAGAGAGGCTATCACTAGCCAAAATATGCAGAATACAAAAAGGATGGTGAAACCACTCCTGAAAACTAGCAGAGTAACGAAAACTGTTGCGCCAACATATGGGCGAGCTCGTTAATTTGCATGCTATCACAAAATAGATTTAATTTGCATAATGTAATTAACAAAATAATTTCTTTTTTTTTTTCTATGCTATCACATATGATCAATTATTAACCAACTTTACTCTCCAGCTCACATCTTTACAATGTTTTACATGAACACCAAGGTCAATATTACCAAGTATGATATTTTTCTTTCTATCATAACTTGGAGGAAAATGGAAGCAGGGCTCCATAGACATGACTCGCAGACAAGGCGAATCAGGGGTAGTCTGATTATAAGGCATGAATATAATCCATGGCTTCAAACCTCCTAGACCTTGAGCTACAAACATACCCAAAAGTAGACCAAGAATTAGCTAGTCACCAACACATCACTCATGCTTAGTATATTCATTTCAGCCCATGCCTTTATATTATGCGCATTATCACCAAAATGTTGACACTTCTCATTACTACTAAGAGTTCAATATTCATTTTTATTTACTATTAAAAAAATTAGAATCATATTAATATAATGTTAATAGGAGTTATAGTTGAGAATTAATAGCAAATTCCCCTAGGCTATAAATTTCCATTATATATTACTCTTCAAGCCGAGAAAAGAAAAAAAAAATCATTATGATATCTGCATACAATTAGATCAAATTATGTGTATTAATCTTGATCATATACTGTTACTTCTTTACAATTTATCTCTCGTGCATATGTGCATTTATAAAAAAAATAAAATAAAATTTTGCACTTTATATTTTAATTTATGAATGTGTTTGTATTTTTTGTAGAATAAAATCAACTAAAATGAAAATAAAACAACTTGATCCAAATCATCAAAATGACAAAGAAAAATAAATTCCTCAATTGAAACATCCAGCAATTGATATGGTAACTTTTATTTATAGAATTCAAATTGACTCAATATTTAGTATTCCTTTCTCCAATATTCAAAAGTATATATAGCTTTAATCCACAGCTTTACATTAAATTTGTTAGTTAAATGTTAATACTATAATATAAATAATAATAAAGATTAGAATAAATAAAATTTTAATTTAGTAAACTTTTTATCTTTTATTTTCTTAGTTTGCTTTTTTTTTTTCCACTGTTAAATAGTAATTTTTTTTAACACTGTTAAATAATAATTGCTCCCTTACCCCATTGCATCATCAATCCACTAATAACTTGTATGTATTAAAATTTACAATTAATGCATGTGATAGTTAATCAAAGTTAATTTTAGTTTTTTTAATTAAAATATATTGATATATTAAGTTTTTTTTTTTTTGAAAAGTTGATATATTAAGTTATATGTATAAGATTTATAATGAAAATTTCTTGATTTATACAGCTAGATGATACCCCAGCCCAAAAGTAACATCCAAAAAGCCCATAACAGAAAACCTAAAGGGTCTAAATCAGGAGACATTCAAGTAATGGGCCTGGCATGCAAAAAAGTCCACAAAAGCAGGGAAGTCTTCTTCTCCATGGCCACTGAAACCCGACATGCAGTACATACCAGCTAAGCGGAACAGTACGTGGTCGAGCAGACAACCACGCCATGAGCCAACGGTACAGTGACATGAGCAGCTGCCATGGCTCGCCGGCAGTCTCTGAGCATGCCATGTGCACCCAGGAATGACGTCCTACACTGCAGCAAGCCACGCGCAAGGCCACGTTAACAATACAGCCAATCGAGCACCCGAGCCACCGAGGCTCAATATGTGCGGACAAGGCACAGGAAAAAGGCAAGCAATCCATCTCCAATTCACTTCACCATTTATGTTCTCTGGTTTAGCTCTCTGACTTGCTCGTCGGAGTTTGTTCCCCGGACCCTGCTAAAAGATAAAATTAACACTTAGTAAATTAATGTGAGAAATTTACAAATAGCAACAAATAAAAAACTTTGCTAAAAGATAATTTCTTTATAATTAAAAAATAATGAAAAAATTAGACAGATGCAAAATCTCTTCGAATTACCTTTCTAATAATTTGATATTTATATCCCTTTTTATCAGTTAAAATTTTTTTTATCATATTTTTATTGCTTACCATCTCTAGCTGCATCCTTCTCTCTGAAATTCTATAATCAAGAAATTGCAAATTACCAAATGAATTTGCCCTATAAGTTTATACCCTGAGACATTAGAAGGTTTTGACTTGGACCCAGGAGGTGCCACACATGACATTAGAGCCAAAATCCCTGGTCGCATTTTGATTTATTTTTTGGTCTAAAAAATTTTCTACCTTTATATCTTCACCGATTATGTCTGCAATCTATGATAATAATGTTTTAAAAATACATTATTACATTTATGCATCATAATTCGACTGCCTGTAATTTTTATGCACTTAACTATAAATTTTACATTAAGGTTTAAGATTAATGCCTACAGCAAAAACCACATATACGGGGCACCATTTTCTTTTTTCATTGAATTATCCATTTCAGTACTGTTCTCTAAGGGCCTGAGAACGGGATTGCCAAAGACAGGAGATTTTTGGACAACCACCCTAAAACAATTTCAAAATTAAACAGTACATTATGCTTGTGCACCACAACCTTCTATCCAAATTGTGTATTAATTACCCAGGCCAAGTTACGGCCTGGGTGGGAAGGCACCCCCCTTGGGTGCCATAGGGGAGGGCTCGAATCCCTCCTCCTCTCTCCCCAGTGTAAAAAAAAAAAAATTGTGTATTAATTGAAAAAAAAAAAAAAGAATTAGATTATATATGGTACCTGGTATTGAATAGAGGCCCCATACAAAATAACTGCCTGATTGGACCTCATTGCCAAAAGTTTGAAAAATATTGAAAAAAAAAAAAACAGTTCAGATTAGTGGTTAGCAAAATTATAGTTGGATTTTTAAATTTTTTAGGAAATATTTTGTGTATTTTTGAGATATAATATTCCTATGATTGTTTTATAAATTAATAAGTTCACAATGAAGCAATCATATTTTTTGAAATTTTTTATTTGTTGTGAGTATATATTATTGTGCAAATGAATTTAAAATTATTTTTAAATTATTTTGCTGCCTCACATACAGGAGGCCTATAAATAGAAAGAAACATTTTTCTATTTCCGGCGACATTAATCACTAGCAAATAGATAATTTTTTTTAATAACTACATAAATAAATAAATTAAGCCTTGTGTCACTATAAATTAGTCCTAATTAAAAGTGCGGCACGTGGGATGTAATCAAATTGAATCTAAGTCGAGTTTTGGCTAATTTGATTTTGATTCGTTTATAATCGAGTTGAGTTCGAACCGAACTTATTATGTCACTTGGTTCACGAACTTAAAACGAGTCTAAAGAAATTTAAAAAAATGCAAACTATAAATTAAAATTATATATTAAAAATTGAAAATAAATTATTTATTAAATAAATTATAATATATTTAATTAAAATTATGGTATTATTTTAATAATACATTTTATAACAATAAAGATTTGTATGTTATATATTTAAAATTAAATTATTAAACATTAAAATTACAAGTTTACTCATGAGTTTTTATTCAAATTTGTTCGCAAATTCCATGAATCAAATTTTGTATAATTTGAGTTCAACTCATTTATTAAATGAACTTTTTTTTTTGAAACGATTTATTAAATGAACTTTAATATATAAAATAAAACAAATTTTTATCAAGACGAATACTCAATTGTTCACAAGTAGCTCGGTTTGTTTACACTCATAAATTTTATCTTCACTTTTCCTTTGTTATTCTTCAGATGAAGGAGGCTATTGAGGTTTCTAAAGCCAAAGGTTATGGGTGTGCTACATTGGGACTGAGTCACTGGAAAGGGAGATTAGACCGATGTATGGCGCAGTCTAAATGTGGTACCTCAAAAACTTGATCGATGTATTGTTTGTGTAATTTTTAGCACTGAACCTTACCATCCTGAACTCACTCAACCGTGAGCAATGAAAAAATATGGTGCCCTGCATATCATATGTTCTGCTGTAGTGTAGAATTGGTTTCAGGTGTGTGTGTTTTCAAGCTTTATTTTCAGAAATGTAGGGGCCAACTAAATTTTACAGTCATTTTCTATGCTGAAATAAAACTCTGCTGACTAATTATTACTTTTTATCACAATTAATGTAAATTAAAGTGTATACAAATTTGTCCCTTCGGGGACATATATATATATAGTGTTAGTTTAAAAAAAAAAAATATATATATATATATATATATATATATATATAGTGTTGAAAATGAACTTTTAGCCAACTGGACAGAAGTAAATGAAAATGCAACCAAGGATTTTGGCCCTACCTCACACCAACCTCGGACGAAATGGATGCCAAATAAATAAGCGTGACCAACAGAAAATAACTAACGAAAGACAAAAAGGATTCCAAATGAATGAGCGTGACCAACAGAGAATAAAATTCTCAAGAGCAAAGGGAACATTTCTTTCTTCGCAAACGAGGCATATGTCCATAAATACCAATTAATTAATCAATGGATTAATATCTGCACTGGTAGCCAATTTACAGTGCAACCAGTTGATGGACAGCTGGCCTTGGATTCCAAGAAGAGGAACTGAGGAATTGCTCCAACGTTATTTATCCAGCCTCCAGCCTTATTGAGAAATCAATTTGTATATACAAGACCAAATTAGTTAGTGACTCAGCATTCATAGAAACTCCTGGAATAATATATTATAAATAGCAACATGTTATACATTTTTGGATATGAGAAGTTGCCAAATATTATCAAGCATTAATCATTATAGTGAGATTTTTAATGGGATTCTTTTTAGTAATCCAAATTCCACATAATTTTGTTTTAATTCTTTTATCTTTTCCATTTCGTGTCAAAATTTACCTTTAAGCTCAAAATTTTAATGTTGATATATAAGCAATGTTCTTAAACATTTTTTATTTAATTGATTAATATATTATAAAAATAAAAAAATGTTTCAGATTTTATAAATTATTAGCTGTTATTTAATTTGAGACATACTTGAAAATATTATTTATTACGTTTAAAAATTTTCATAAGCTGATACTAAGCTAAGAGTCATGTGACAATTTGTGAAATAATAATAAAAAAAAAAAACATCATGTTCTCCCAGCTTCCCGAGCTCTCTCAAGTCTCATGTGGAGTTACTGCTAGGGTTTGTTCCTCTACACACTTCAAAGGTTTCTTCTTTGTGTTAACTTGCATTTATTGCATGTAGCTTTCCAACTGCAACATGTAATTAATGTCTGGTGGCTATCTATACGAATCTTGCAGCTAATTATTATACCTCTTACTTTATGTTTTGTTTTGTTTCCTTTCTGAAAATCGATTCTGTAAGGTGTTGAATCATTGTTTTAGTCTTTTGTGCCTCCATTATTCTCCTCTCCGGTGGCCATACATATCCTGCCAGTTCCGAGGTTATCAGATTCTTGACTTAACCCTGATCTTGAAGCACCCTATTGCCAGATATTGACTCATCACATGTTCATGCCTTATCATACACGCAAACCCACTTAATTTTTCAATAATTATATTTTTAATTTAATTATTTTTCTTGAGAAAAACTGTAATTTTTAAGATGTTGTTTTTATTGTGCTCAGCTGAATAATGAAGGAAAAACAATTAGTAACAGTTACAAAGTCGCATGATACATAAATGGTAAATTAAAATATGTTTAATTTAATTTATTTTATATTAAATTTAAATTAATTAATTAATAAAATAAATTTTATTTAAGTAGTTTTTAACTAATAAAATAAAATATTTAAATAGCTACATATATAGATATTTTGCAAAGGTTGGCTATTATGATACTTTTACAGGGCAACTTCAGCGTGAAAAAAAATTGTAGCAATCCATGAGGCACTATATAAGCTTATTATAAAATAAATAGATAAAAAGAATTTTTTAGTTTTACTGTCTAAATGCCCATATATAACTAACAAAAAATGTAAAAAAAAAATAGATAAATTTATACATAGATCTTTTAACAATTCAAGTGAAAAAGAATAACTCAATATTTCTTCAAAAAAAAAAAAAAGAATAACTCAATATCATGTTAGTTTGTTCATTAAAAATGATTAATTTAAGATCTATAAAATTGCACTAAAATGAAAAAAATTACAGTTATTATTATATATATACACAATACTATAAAACCAATTAATGAATAGTAAGTTGATGTAAATGTTTCATGATGTAAATGTTCTATATGATACATGTTTGCAGTTTTTAGGGTATTTATTATTATTTATAATATTATTGTATGCAAAATTAATATTTTTAATTAATTTCTTATTAATTAATTGGATATATCTAAAATAAAGATTAAGATGATTTATCAAATAAATACTACTTAAGAATTTATCTTTTGAGGATGATCTATATTCTTGTGACTATCATTATAATTTTTTTAATGTAGGCAGTTTAATTTTGTAAAACTGGTATCATATATATATATATATATATTCAGAAAAAATTAAAAAATACAAAATGAAAAGAATACGATAGCTAAATATGTTATTTATAGATATATTTTTTTTATATAAAATATGTTATTTATAAAAAAAATGAAAGAATGGCTTTATCATGATAAGAAAAATAAGCTACAATTCACTTCCACCAGAAAGTGATTGCGAACTTTAATATCTAATTTGTAAATATAAATAATCCAACATTTAATATTTTATAAAAATTAAGATACTGAATTATTTGATACTGAGAACTCGATTTCAAATTAATAACACTACTAATATCGTTCAAAAAAAAAAAAAGTAACACTACTAATATATATTTTGAATGGTGCAGCAGTCATTTCAACCATAAGGACACTCGGACACGTGCTATCAATTTTTCTTTCTTTTTTTTTTGAAGGAAATTATATTAGTAGTTAACAATGGTATAAATAATAAAGACCATGACATAACAATGATTTTTAATTATTTCTCAAAAAAAAAACAATGATTTTTAATTTATTGATTTCAAATAAATTTAAATGTAATAAACATATAAAAATTTCAGTTTTCTTTTAACTAATTATAAATGGTTAAAATAGTGCACTACCGGACTCGAAATGCATGTATAAATTATTTATTGATATAAAAATTAGAAGAAAAATTAGTGATTTTTCTATTTTTAACTTTCATCTTTTTCAAATATATCTTTATTTTTCTCTTAAAAAAAAATCTTTATTTTTACAATAAATAATGACATAAACTTAGGGTATATGTTAGAGTTCAGTCAATAATTAAAAGTTAATACAAAAAGTTTTTGGTAATAATTTGGTTCCATTGGAGTTGAGTTAATAATTAAAATTTAATTAGCACAAAAATCAATTGGCAATAATTTACTTTTTAAGAAAAATTAACGAAAAAGAAAAGGTAATTAAAGAAAAAGCAAAACAAAAAATATCTTGTGCAGCCTGTATCAAGACAAACTAACGGACAGGTGTCCGTCACAAAAGCAAACCCCATTCTTCGTTCTAGCAACCAGTACATACATCAGCCCTATAATGCTGCAGAGGAGCCCTTTTATTTTTCCCTCTCCTGTTTCATTTTTTTTTTTTTTTTTTTTTTGCTGCAAGGGAGGGCATAAAGCCAAAGAACACATAAAACGCAGGAAAAGGAAAATTAGACAGCCCTTATGACCCGAGGCCAACAAACACCAGCAGCATCATCAAGCAGCAGCTTGTTAACAACAGAAGAGGGAGAGGTAACTGAGTGAATTCCCAAATCCAAACTTAACGCCCCATTCGCCAGACAGTCCGCCACTCTGTTACCTTCCCTAAAGACATGAACTATCTCCACATTCCAATCCCGATCCATATAATCGAAGCAAGCAAAGACTAAATTTGCATGAATCCCCAAACAACTGCTGCCCCTATTCAACCAGTCGACAATCACCGAAGAGTCAGCTTCTAAAACAATATTTCGATAACCATTCTCCCATGCCATACTCAGACCATAGAGAGCAGCCCATAGCTTGGCCCCTATAGAGTTGCAGTACCCAATATTAAGCATAAAACCCATAAGCCATTTACCACTGGAATCTCTGATAACACCACCACCTTCAGCTTTTCCACTCAACCCCTTACTACACCCATCTGTATTAATCTTCACCCAACCTTGCCTAGGTGGCTGCCAACCCACTAACCGTTCTACTCGTTGACAATTAGGAAGCAGAGCAGCATGATGAGCACTCATTGCTATCTTGACCTGCAAACAGTAATGATGTATAAACTGAACACGAATTGTGGGAGGATGGGATATACCTCTAAAGGCTTTGTCACAGCGCCATTTCCATAGCCACCAAAGAAACAAACTAAAAAGCGGACTTTTATTTTTAGTTTGTTTTTAAGTTTTTCAACTTCTTGGTGGTTTCTTAATAGTTTTCAAGTAATGTTTGTGTCTGTGGTTTTTTTATATATATATATATATATAGATTTTTGAGTATGCTAATGATTTTTCTAAATATATTTTATTGCAGATTAGGAAAGAAAATGAGCTCGATGTCTGGTACTAGTACGCCTCTCCCTCTACCGGAACATTTTGAATGGGGTGAAAGTGAATTGTTTGCCACTCCTGTCTTAAATCAGAAAAGCTTCAACACATGTTGGGCAATCCAAGGGACAACAAGTACTGAGTGTATAGCCAACATGAACTTGAAGAAAGAAGATGAAAAGAAAATCCATCTTTCAACCCAGGAGGTTATAGACAATTTGTTGATGGAAGAGATAGGATTGATAGATCCTAAAGAGAAGGGGAAGGGAAAGGCCAGGGGCAAAGGGAAAAAGATTATTGGAATTAAGAAACCAAAAGATAAGGGGGCAATGTCTAACATTGCAAGAGTATACCGATGGATCAAAAACAATGGTATACATATGGAAGATGCTTATCCTTTTACAGGAAATATTCCATGTCTTAGTCAAAGAGCTAGTTTATTAGAGGTAGTTAAACTTCTGTTATGAATTTATTTATTTATTTTGAGGAATGTTATGAATTTATTTCTAAAGCCATAGTTCTGTGTTGTGTTGTTATTTTGTAACTTTCATAAATATTGTGCCTTTTTTTTTTTCAGAAGCAGAAGAATCTTCCTCCAGAGAAAGTAGAGATTCAAACTTTTGAGTCACTTTGTGCTGATATTGAAAAGATCGACGAAGTGAAGCTTGCAAGATTGGTCATGACACATCCTGTGCTTGGGGTCATTCCATGGACACTTGCATTTCAAAATTTGAAGATTAATGTATGAAATAGTTGTTTATGAATTTTGTTGAAATTTTATTTATCTTAGATATGACTAATTTGCAATTTTTTTACAGGAGATTTATGATCCTTCAAAATTGCAAGCAGATAAATTAAATGTGGATGAAGTTCAATATCATGCGGTCTTAATTACAGGTTTTGGTGTGGAGGACGAAAAGAAATATTGGACCATTCGAAATTCATATGGAAAGACATGGTGTAAGAAGGGATATGGAAAATTAATCAGAGGGTCAACCGCAATGTCTTGCATTTTTACCTCTATTTGGTATCCCAAAGGATTATCATGGGTTGGGTAAGTATTAGTATTCTTTTTATTTCTATTTATTTCTAATTCAGTAAATTTATTTGGTTTCTTTTTGTGATTTTCAGAAAAAAATCTGATGTGGGAGCTGCTCAAGCTTGAAGTTGATGGGATTTTTTAAAGTTGTTGATATTTTGCTGTTTTTGATGTTTTGCTGTTTTTCTTATCCTATTAATATTATATTAATAGGAGTTAACAGTTGAGAATTAATAGCAAACAAACATTTTGGCTGGATAACAAGCATTGTTTGAAATATTTTATGGTAGAAAGGCACAGCTTGGGATGTATGGATAACTTTCCTGACTCGAATTGTTATTGTATGTTGAGCCATGAATGTACACTGTGCACGCTGAATGAAAATTAGGGAATATGGTTGCGGATGTCATTGCACTGGGCAATATTTTGTTTTGCTGCCATTTTTAGTGCCTATTGGGGAAAATTTTCTTCGATTTACATTCTTTTTGTTTTTCTTATTTGCAAATTTACCCTTTTTCATTGTTTCACTATCATACAATTGAGTTGGCTGGGGATCTATTCTTCATACTGGAATTCTACCAACGTTGCACCTTTGGTTTTGGTGCGGCACATTAAGTCAGCATGTTAATATTTTTTTTACATCTGACAATTGAGCGTAACCGAATCCATAGTTTCATGTTTATGGATTTTTTAGTGCAGTTATGTTTTTGTTTTATCAGGGTATGCATTGCCCCAACATTCTTTCAGCTAAACTACACGTTTTAATCTGTTGTTGTATGGACAGAGTGTTGCTTAGGACAGGTCGAGTGCATTTACGGGTGTCTGGTTGGTTGCAAGGGAATGATATTGATTTAGCAGTCGGTACTGAGAAGATGTTTCTTTTGACTGAGTTTACTTATGACCTTGAGAAGAGCAATGCTCAGACATTTGGTGTATTGAACTCGGGAGCCTCAGGCCTTGTTGACACTGCATGTGAGGCTGGATTTCGCATCAAACCATAAAAACGCTAATCACACATGCATTTATCGGTTGAGGGTGCATGGTTATGAGTCTGAATCAGTTTCAGTGATGACAATGGAGGAGTGTTGATGTTTCCAGTAAGCTGTGTACACCTTGAGGGTGCATGGTTGAAAGTGCTGGAGATTAGCCTGTACATGTAAGCTGTGTTGGGTATAGATTGGTACCTTGTTTTTTTCTAGTTGATAAAGTGTAGGGAAGTATATTGTTAGAGTTGGTATGGAATGGATGTGGATAAGGATAATGGTATTCTGTATTTTCTGGCCAATGCTAACGATCATTGTCCGATAGGAATAATTATTTTGGTTAAAAAAGAAAAATTTATTCTGATAAATATAAATATAATAATTGAATTGAATGAGTTATAAAATAATTATGAAAATTCATTTGTAATTCATTAATAATGGGAGATCAATCTCCTTTTCAAATAAGGTAGTCATAACTATTACAAATTATAAATTTTAAAATTGAAATACATGATTGATGGTAGCTAAAGCTGAAACTGATTTACATTTTGTGGGGAGGGATAGAGATTTTGGATTCAAATAAATCTTCTCTTTGCACTTGATTATTGATATAGATACAGGATAAGTGTATGGATTCCACAAACATACCAACCAGCTCATCGTCATGGAATTATATTTTGAGAAATTTACATAAATACACCATTTTTTGACTTCAATTTTCAGTAAAATATCTCATTTTTTAATTAATTTAAACTGGGCTTATTTCTAAATTAGCTAAGTAGACCTAAATTATTTCTAATCTAAAATCTAATTAATTATGAGTCTAAAAATATATTTTAATTAATTAAACTTAAACCTAATTAAATTATGAATCAATTAAAGAATTGGGCCTAAAGATAAGTTAACTAAACCTAAATTAATTAAGAGAAATTTACATAAATACACCACTTTTTGACTTCAGTTTTCAGCAAAATACCCACATTTTTCAATTAATTACAAGAGTGTCCATTTTTTTTTCAAGCATACCCATTTTTCTATTTTTTTTTCGTTTGTACCCCCATTCGTATTCTCCTTGTTCCTTCATTATTTTTTATTTTCTCTCCCATTTTTTCTTTTTTTATTCTTTTTCTCTGTTATATTTATTTTTGAAATTATTTATTTTTTACTCTTTTTCTTTTTTATTTTTATTTTTATTTTATCCTTATGTTTTATTTTTTTCTTTGTCATCCTTAT
>CATIWK010607611.1:0-15696 GCA_949634005.1 Mallotus japonicus | reverse complement strand
AACTTGATATTTTTTATCAATTTAAAATTTTAATTTACAAATTAATTTTTAAATATTTTAACTTATTAAACATAAAATTTATTAATATTTTTATAACTATATGAAGTGTTTAAACGATATTTTTATAATTTAGAATGAAATTATTTACACATCTAAATTAATTGAAAAATTTTATAAACTATATTTCTAATAGGTTAAAATGTTAAAATAGTTAATTTGTAAGTATAAAAAATTAAGAAAAATTACTAAATTTAAAAAGTTACAAAAATATATTAAAGTGTATTTATTATGGAGCAAATTACATTTTCCTTCCAGATATTTAACCTAATTTATACATACTTTTCTTTTGTTTTAAAATCAAATATTTGTCTCTTTTAGTTTTTATTCTATTAACATTTAAAGATTTTCGTTGGAGTTAGACCATTTTTTTTGTTAATTGCTATATAAAAAACTAAATTACTATTTCAAACAGTAAAAAACTATAATTAATTGTTAATACTAATAATATTTCAGTCTTTTTTTTTGACCGAAATAATATTTCAGTCTTTCATATCTAGTAACATTAAATACATACATTCTACTTTTTTTTTATACAGCACTTAATTGAAAAAATATATAATTATAATAAAAATCCTTAAATATAACGAAATAAAAATTAGGAAAGGTAAAATTTTACTTTTAAATAAGAGGTAAGTAAGCGTTAATTAAGATAAATTTCAAAGCACAAATTGTAATTTGCTCCTTGTTATGATTTCGGTGGTTGACCGAACCTCCCTATCAAGCAAATTGAAATTGCAGCAGGTAAAAGGTATGTAAAGATGGGAAGTGGCAAAAATTAAAAATGGTAGGAACATTTTGAAAGGTGGCAAGATGCCACTAGGAAGAAGCCTTGACTTGTGAGTTGTGACTGACAAAAAAAGATTTGGTGAGAGTACAGAGACCCTCATCAGACTCTCACTTTCTTCTTCCTTCATTTCTTTGTTTCTTCACTGGTTCCTGTAGCTGTAGGTCCAGCCCCTGTTTAATCCAATCCAATCCAATCCAATCCCTCCACCATTACCAAAGTGTTTTCATGTAAAGCAAACAAACATCAACCAGAAGCTGCCCTCTCACTTTTTCATCAAGAAAAGATTTATGGATTTTTGACATTTAGTGGTTTATGTGGTGGAAATTTTAGCTACTAATAAAGGACCCACTTGCTAAAGGTGAAAGGAAGAGTTAGAATTCAACAAACTACTACACTACCCCTCAACTGGGTCTTTGATTTCCTCACCTCCACCCCATTTATATTTCTCTTTCTCTCTGTCTTTACTGTTGCTTTTCTAATTTTTGATAAAAAGATTTGATTTTTCTGTTTGATGGGTTTTAGGTAAAGATGATGTGAAGGTACCTTATATGATTAAATTCTTGAAAGCTTTGCATTATTTTATCCTTCTTTTAAGTTTGGTTTGTGTTTTGATTCAAAGTTCTTTTCTTTACTCTCTTTTTATCTGATGGCCTTTTTTTTTTTCTAGAAAATGAATAGTTTAAGTATTTTTTTGTTTCTTTTTTTTTTTCAGGATTAGGTGGTTGCTGCTAAAAATGATGGTGAATATGCCTTTATATGTCAAGTAATTCTATCCTTTTGACTATGCCTTGGTGGATATTGGGTGATGTATCTCATCCTGGATTCATCAGATTCTATTGTTTCTGCAGATTCTTGATTTGTTTCAGGTGAGATTTTGGTTTGACCACTATAATTCATTTGTTCTTTTAATGTGTCTTTATGTTGAAATTATAAATTTCTGGAAACATGAGTGGAGGTATTAGGTGTTTGATGATTACATCATATGTTAAGTTTTTAGGAATTGAAACATTTTGGCTAATTTTCTACTTATGGTTTGTAATTTAGGATTGGTTTTTATTGGCCTGGTTTTGTTTTATTCATCTGATGATATCTTCTTATATGCTTAGAGAACAGAACAATCGTTTCTCATTAATTATCGATGCTTGGCATGTTTTATTAAAATAGTACCTCCAAATCTGTAAGCTGTTTTCATGTCAAGGTCTCCAATTTTTGAATTTGAAGTCATATTTCATGTCGTGTGCATGCAGTTGCGTTAAATACATTAGTTGTTGATTAGTTAGAATCTAGTGAGCTTTGGATACCCATGGTTTAGACTATATAAAAAAAAATTGAAGTCATAGTATTGGCATATATGACTCTAAACCATAAGCAATGCATTAGTTGTTGATTAGTTACAATCTAGTGAACTTTGGATACCCATGGTTTAGACTATATAAAAAAAATTGAAGTCATAGTATTGGCATATATTACTCTAAACCATAAGCAGTGTTTTAACTTTTATATTCATTACCACCTCTACTACCACATCTAAGATATACATCCATCATAAGCTGTTGCTTCACCTGCTTATGTCTTGGAATGATTATCTTTTGAACTTGTAAATTATTGTAGCATTGGATAATAAGTTAATAACAAGTGACGAATAAGTTTGCTGTTGCAAGTCATGTCTTTAATGCCTACTGCATTTTCTTTCCTGTCTTAAATGTCTTTCTCTTACCTATTTTGCTTTCTCAGGCCAAAATTTTCCGGGTTGCTACTAAACGAAATTTCACGCAATGGGCTGGTTTAAGAAAATTTTCAAAGGTTCTAGCTACAAAGGGCAGTATCATGGGAAGTATGGAGAAGATAGAATTTGGGATGAGCCTCGCCGTTCTGTGGTAATGTGACTTCTTTTTGCATATTTTCTAATATTCATCTGCATACACATTATTTTAGTCTTTCCTAGTCTCTGACAGGAGCTTGATGGGCATGTAAATTTTATGAAACAGAGATGAGATGTCTCTGTAGCTCTTGCAAAAGCTATATGCTGGAGTCCAGCAGCTGGACATTCGCTATTGAGTTTTTCTTATGTGAACTTTATTTAATTTTCATAAGCAACTTGAATGCAGGATGATTCATCAGACTTTGACAAAGAAGAGATTGACCGTGCCATTGCACTTTCCCTTTCAGAAGAAGATCTGAAGGGAAAAAAGATTATTGGTAAGTTTATGCTAAAAGCTCTTCTTCTTACTTTCTGGTCAAGTCTTTTACAAGGTTTAAAAAGTAACTTCCTTTCTCTAAGTTGTTAATACAATCTTATCAAATAACTAGGACTTATTATTGATCATAAATACCAGAAATTATGGAAACCATTCAGCATTGTCATTTGTGTATTTTCAATGCCTGGTTGCTTCTGATCTGTAGTTTCATCTAACCAGTGTTGGTTATGTTTGTTTATTGGAACAGAGGATGACAGTGATTCCCAACAGTCAGAAGAAGATGAAAGGCTGGCAAGAGCTGAGGAAGAGGAAAGACGTGAAAAAGCAGAGGAAGAGGAGAGACGTGCAAGAGCTGAGGAGGAAGAAAAGCGTGCAAGAGCTGAGGAGTATGAAAAGCGTGAAAGAGCTCAATTGGAGGAAGATGAACGATTAGCCAAAGCTCTTCAAGAAAGTTTATACGTGGAATCACCTCCTCGATATGATTCTGGAAGTGCAATTTCACCTTACCCGTTTCTGTTTCAATCGGGTTACAGGTATATATGGCTTTGTGGTATAATTATTGTACTATTACAATGGTTTCTTGATTGCCATATAAGATCAGTCACATTTTAGTCAAACTTCAAGTTCTTCTACCTTCTTAAAGTCTCCCAAAAGTAATAAAATTGCTTTTCTTCTTCATTTAGCTGAGATAATTTCATTCAAAAGAAAGCTTAGATAGTTTTCTTCAAACTTGAGGAGGCAAGCCCTTTTTTATGTGCAACTGATATGCAATTTTTTTTTTCATTTTTTCTTTGTATGTTGCTGGATAGTAAGTTTACCGTCTCAAAGTTTAGAGGCCTTTATTTTTCTTTACAACTCTCAGGCAGGCATTCCAAAAGTGATATGGGTGAAAATAATTTATTCTGAAGCAATTTAAAATTTTCCATTGTAATGGCATTTAAAATTTGCCGCCTGGAAATTCTAGTTGGAAGAGGAATTGCTTGAATTGCAGATGCAGTTTTCTTTGTACAATTTAGTTGGAAAATGTGGATTGCATCTTAGACTGAAAGAAACTAACCTAAAGTGTAAAGAGATGCACACCATGAAAGTTGCGTATTTATGGTCCGCCAATTGTAAACTATTTTGAGATGTAGCATCTCAATTCGCTGATTGAATTTCCTTTCCAAATTCACATGGGAAGCTTCACTGGAACAACCATAATATTTTATGATATTGCAAGCACACAATCCCTTGGCCCAACATGCACTTACACATGACCCCAGCTTGCTAAATTTCTTGTGTTCACAATTAATTTGTGGAATTGAATGTGAAACTTCCATATACTTTTTTCATGCTTCAAGTACACTGACTTTTCGCATTTTGTCTATTTGTGTTTTTTTCTTCCCCTTCACATAACAAATTATATTTTGATAGCTGATCTGGTTGTTGACATTGATTCATTTGTAGGATCTGTGCCGGGTGTAATAGTGAGATTGGTCATGGACGCTTCCTAAGTTGCATGGGCGCAGTTTGGCATCCTGAATGTTTTCGTTGCAATGCTTGCAATCAGCCAATTAATGATTATGAGGTCCAAATTTTATTCAACTTTATTGATGTTTTGGTTGAAATTTGATAAACAGTGGTGCTTGAATTCTTGACTAATTTCCCTTCCTATTTGGTGTAGCATCAAGTGGCTGGCATATTTACTAACTTCCAGATTTCTTTGTTGTGTTAGTTTTCTATGTCTAACAATCGTCCTTACCACAAATCATGCTATAAGGAGCGCCATCACCCAAAATGTGATGTTTGCAACAACTTTGTAAGTATCCATATGGTGGACAATATGAAGTTATCAACCCTTTCTTTTCTTTCAGTGTTTTGTGCTTCACGACACCCAGAAGGGAGTGTGACTATTTTGAATGAATTAAATAAATAAAAATTGATTTTATATTTTTATTTATATTTATATATTTTTTAATTTTTATTAAGGTATATCCTCCAAACCAGCAAAAAAGCAGTTGTTGGATTCATGCCCTTGAATATTTTCATTTGTATTGACCGTGAATATCTTTCTTTATGCAGATCCCAACAAATTCATCTGGTCTCATTGAGTATAGGGCACATCCTTTTTGGCTACAAAAATACTGCCCCTCCCATGAGCGTGATGGGACTCCTCGGTGCTGTAGCTGTGAAAGAATGGAGGTCAGTTGAAAGAACATCGGTGTTCCTTTCTTTAGTGCAAAATGAAAAGAATGGAAAAGGAATTAAAAGTTGTCAATTCCACCCAGCAGAAAAAATTGCTTAGTACCAAAACCATCGAATTCACCACGTTGTGTTATATTGTTAATAATGTGAAACTCCTACTTCCATGCAGTCCACAGACACAAGATATCTATCGCTTGAAGATGGTCGGAAGGTGTGCCTAGAGTGCCTTGACTCAGCAATAATGGATACTCATGAATGCCAACCTCTTTACTTTGAGATACGAGAATTTTATGAAGGTTTAAATATGAAGGTTGAGCAGGAAATTCCTTTACTTTTAGTTGAGAGACAAGCTTTGAATGAAGCCATGGAGGGAGAAAAGAATGTAAGCTTTACGCCTTGAAGCTCCTATAATTGCAATTTCAGGAATGCGCTATTGTTTCTTTCTCATTTATATTGTTGTGTAGCTTTTACATTTTCTTTCTGTCGTGGCTAGGGTCATCATCACTTACCTGAGACCAGAGGACTCTGCTTGTCAGAAGAACACACAATCACCACTGTAGTTTTCTCTTCAAAAACTCTTTTGAACTTCCATTATCTAGTTTCCTCAAGATGTTTTCTCATTGGATTGAAATTTCTTGTTTTAACCAACTTACCAGGTCTCCAGGAGGCCAAGGCTTGGAGAAGGGTACCGGTTCATAGACCTAATAACTGAGCCTTATAGGCTAAGCCGTCACTGTGAAGTAACTGCAATTCTCATATTGTATGGCCTCCCCAGGTATAATATTTATGTCCTTTTATATCCATCAGATGTCATTGATCATCATATAAAGTTAAAGAACTTTTTCAGCATAAAATCCTAAAACTTCATTCTATAAACAGATTGTTGACAGGTTCAATCCTAGCTCATGAGATGATGCACGCATGGCTTCGGCTTAAAGGTTTTTCTACATTGTGCTACATATATATACATATAGCCTACCAAGATCTGCGTTCCTACTTTAATTGACTGAGAAGCAGTAATGTATCTTTGACAGGCTATCCCAACCTGCGTCCAGAGATCGAAGAAGGTATATGCCAGGTCTTGGCTCACATGTGGTTAGATTCTGAAATTTACTCTATTCCTGGGGATGGTGCTTCCTCCTCCTCATCAGCGTCTTCATCATCATCATCACCGTCCTCATCTTCTTCAACATCATCAAAGAAAGGAAAGCGGTCTGACTTCGAGAAGAAGCTTGGTGAATTTTTTAAACACCAGATTGAGTCTGATACATCATCAGCCTATGGAGATGGGTTCAGGGATGGTAACAGGGCAGTTGGAAAATATGGCCTCAGGAGTACCCTTGACCATATTAGGTTGACAGGATCATTTCCTGTGTGATTTAGTCATATTGGATAAAAATAGTTAAATTCTGCAACAATAATCTGTCTCCCCTTTCTCACAAATACCTCACACTGTCATATAGTTTACAGGATATATATAAAAGCATAAAGAAGAAAAATAAATACCTTAGGAGACCAAATAAGCAACGAAATTGCTCTTGGATACATATGTGCAATCATAGTAGTAATTTGTCTTCAAAAGTTGGCATCCCTTTGCATGTTATGACAATATACTTGAGACCTTATACAAAGCATATTAATTATAGTTGCATTTGTACTTTTTCTTGCTTGTGTGGTATTACTTTTTTTAGTTCTTTTATTCGACTAATGTCATAGAATATTACTTTTGTTAATTAGCTATGTGGAATACATTTTTGTTTACTTTTATAGTTTGGCCTTATGGCAAACTCTAAGTGTAATTGAGCCGAGTTGAGTTGAATTTAACTAGTTCAGACCTAATTTGTTTATAATGAAATTGAGGTCAAACTAAACTTGTTATGTGTTTACAATTTGTTCGTGAACTTAAACGATCCTAGAAATTTTAAAAAATAAAATTATACATTAAAAAATTAAAAATAAATTATTTACTAAATAAATTATAATATGTTTAATAAAAATTATGATTTTATTCTTATAATATGTTTTCGAAAATATTTTTTACAATAATAATTTATATATTATATATCTAAAATTAAATTATTAAATATTAAAATTACGAGTTAGTTTATGAGCTTCTATTTAAATTTATTTGTGAGTTTTACTAGCCAAGTTTATATAGTTTGAACTGAGCTAATTTATTAAACGAGCTCGAACGAGTTTTTATTAAACCGAATAACGAACTGCTCGCGAGCAGTTCAACTCATGTACATCCCGAGCATGGCATGTGCCCTCTCCTCCTAAGTACTAATGGCAAAATAAATAAATAAAAATCGTCTTAAAAATTATATTCAAATGAAAAATTGTCAAGCATTCGATTTTTTTTTTTTACCATATGCATGTGGATATGTGATTGACTTGTAATATAAAAGTTTGATATTTTTTTTTGTTTTTGGTATAGTTTTGATGGAAATCAATTATAATTGACTTATGTGTTGCTTTATGATTTTTAATTAAATTTAATTGAATTTAATGCCAGTATAATTATGTCGCTTTTTAAATGATTTTTTTTAATTGGAAAAATTGAATTATAATATTTATGAGCTTTTCAAACATACTAGGGCTAAGTAAAAATCATTTAAAAATGACTTATTTATATTTTTAGATTTTCAAACACAAGAGTAAAATTGTACCACTTCAAACGACAGCGTTTCAGAGGAATTTGAACCTATTATATAAACCATTAGGCGGGAATCACTGTCCGCGCTCATAGTTCCCTTCTTCTATCTGCAACTACCATCCGACGCTACGCACACCACATGTTTGATAAAATAACCCATAGAAGACTTAAAACCATTTGTTCCATCTTCGAATCAGCCCGCTGCAATGAACATTACTCGCCTCTCGCGAACAGTAAACCGCATCAACGCCATCACCCAACAACTTCGCTTCTTTGTTCGCGATCCATTTCGAAACAAACTCACACATTACCTTCGGCGAGCTGAATTGATCGATTCAATTCGACTCGCTCTTCGTTCAAATTCACCCAATTCTTCCATCACCAGTCTCCTTAACACTCGCCTATTAGACCCATTTGTGGTCACCCACGCAATTCGCTCTGCTCCTAATGCTGACTCAGCTCTCTTCCTTATTGAATCACTTGAAATAAATATCCCTCATTTCTCGCATAATCAATCTACAGTTCATGCCCTGGCCACTGTTTTAGCTAGGTCACGTAGAAGTCACGAGTTGAAGTCACTGGTTAATGGCATTAATGCGGGAAAATATAGTAATGTTCGTGTTAATTTTATGAATCTTATGCAATGGTATGCTGCAATTGGTGATTTAGATGCAGTTTTAAGCGTGTGGGATGAATATAGGCGCAGTGTTAAGGACCATGTTTGTACTGAATCTTATAATATTGTTATGGGTTTGTTTGCTAAAATGGGCAGCGATAAGAAAGCTGTAGAGGTTTTTTATAGAATGATTGATGAAGGGGCAATTCCAAATTCAAGAACTTATAGTGTTATGATTGAGCATCTTGTTAAAATAGGGAAATTGGATTCAGCTATTGAGGTGTTTACTGTATTGCCTTTGATGAGGATTAAAAGGACTTTAAAGCAGTATTCAGTTTTGGTTGATGGGTTTGTTGGTGTGGAGAGATTTGATGAGGTTAAAAAACTGGTTAATGAAATGAAGGTTGATGGGAAGTTTCCTGGTCGTGCCTTGCGATTGGCTTTGCAGCGTATGCAAGAACTGGGATTTGTGCAGGAGACAGAAGAGTTTCTAAAGGAAATGCTTCCTGATGAGAGAATTAAGAGTATAGGATCTTGCTCGGATAGTAGTGACAATGAGGAGGATGAGCATGAGGATGTTAATAATGGAGATGTTCGCATTGATATTAATGAAGTTAAGTTAAAACCATGGCTGGACCCAAAAGCTTTGTCCAATGCTTTGAGTCAATGGAGTCCTGAAGTAGTATCCACACTGGAGGATGCAAAGTTTGTGTGGACGACTAGGCTGGTTTGTAAGGTGCTTAGGAATTTTAAATTGCCTGAAACAGCTTGGGATTTCTTTTGTTGGGTTGCGTATCAACCAGGATTTACTCATGACATTTATACAGTTCAAAGGATGATGACACTTTTGGCATGGCATGGGAAAGTTGAATTAGTTGATAAACTCATAACCAAAATAAGAAGTGAAGGAATGAGATTGCCTTTTAGCACCATCAGGTTGATCATTGACTTCTATGGCATTTCAAAGAACGCTGATGCTGCATTGAAGGTCTTCCGTGATGACAGAACACTCTGTGGTTCTATTACAAAATTTAATCTGATGCTTTTGTATTCATCTCTATTGCGAACATTGACTAAGTGTAATAGAAATTCTGATGCCATTGATGTGCTTGAAGAGATGACTTTGTGTGGGATAAGCCCAGATGTCCAGACGTATTCTGGGTTGATGTACCACTTTGCTTTGCAGGGAGACATTAAAACTGTGCAGAAACTGTTTATGATGGTTAGACAGAGTGGTGTGGAGCCAGATGCTTATATGTTCAAGGTACTGATCCAGGCTTACTGCAAATGTGAAAGATCCCCTCTTGCATGGAGGGTTTTTGAGGACATGAGGAACATGAATTTGATGCCTGACAGTGGTACAAAGGATTTGCTTGTCAAAAGTCTTTGGAAAGAAGGCAAGCGGAAAGAAGCTGCCATTGTAGAAGAAAGCTGTGAAGAAAACAGCAGTGTCCTTCCTCTTGTTTTACAAGGTCATATATGGACAGTGAGCTCTGCAGATCTCACAAAAGTGTATAATATTTATTCCAACAGTTTCAGGTCAACAACAGCCTAGAATTTCTTATGGACATGACTCTTGACCACTAAGCAATGATCTGCTAGCTCAAAACGTATATTTGCAATTCTGGCACAGCATTTTAATGAAAGCCATTTTCTGCTTTTGCCAATATGAATTTCTGAGTGCATCATCCTCCCTGTTATTAGCGTGCGGTACTGGGATCCAGGAGCAATTAAGTTGTAATACTATAAATTTTCATTTGATCGCAGATTGATCATTGGTTATTGTGGTATATTGTGTGGTTGAAGTGAATGCTGTCCTTGAGACACTGGCAGCAAATAAGGCCACAAGTCCTATATTGTAAAGTTCTTTGTTTAATACCAATGGAACAGAAACTCCACTTTAACATTATTATCCGTATCTTCACTGCAGCGATGCTACTCAAGTAAAATTTATTGGTTTTGAACCTTAAGAACTCGAAGTTGTCTTGTTGCACAGTTTTGTTTCTACCAGCACACTGGTGAACGACTTGTGAGTTATACCTATACTTACATTGCTTCTTCACAGCTAATTATGTTAGCTTTTATTTGAAAATGGATATTTACACTCTACAACCATAATTTAAGGCTTTGGTGGCAAGATATTTTCTCTTGTTGTTTCTTTCTTTAACTTGTTGTAGCCACTCAAGGTGCAGTCATGAATTTGTCAGCTTTGATCCTTTGATTGGGTCATAAATCAATCAGACTTTGAAAGCCTATTCATTTGGCTGTTTGTCTCCTGTTCTGTGTGTTTTATTTTATCTTGATTCAAGAGATCAACAAGCTTGCTTGTTTGTTTCCAAGAAGGCAGTGTTTAAGCACTTTTGGGGCAACTTGGATTCTTCATGTAGGAAACTGTACTAGCACATCACACATCCTTTTCTAATAGAAACCAAGAGAAGAAAACAACCATATAAACTCCTTTTCTCAATAAATAATTCTGAAAAGCCATCAAGTTAGTTGTTTGCTAGAGGTCATCAGCCTGTAGACTATATCATAAAAAATTGGTAGCAAAATGAATAGCTTGCCGTCCCAGCTTGGTCATTGCATTAAATTTATATGATGCCTATAGAAGATTCTTAGTATATGAGTTTGTCCTATCTGATTCTCTCTTGTGTATGAATTTGTCATAGAATCATAAAAAAATAGGTACTTCATGAATCATTTCTTTCGGTCTCTATCAAGGAGGAGATAACTAAGAGAATCATTCAAATCAAAGGTAGAGACAAGGCCTCACATATTCATAAAAAAGAAAATCTATTTATTTGGATTGATAGCTCCAAGCTAACAATGCCCTTTTCAGCTTTTGCATCAATCATGCAAAAACATGCTTTATTTGGTTTCGTATAAGATAACTACACTTCAAAGCGAGCATTCTTGGCAATGGCAATTTCTCTCTTCTTTCTGCCTTCCCTGCAAGTTCTTTTTCTCTTGCTTCTCTTTGTTTGCACCCCACATGTCACAGCACAGTCACCAGAAGGCACAAATTTTTCCTGCTCTTCAGATTCAACTTCCACTTGCTCAACTTATGTTGCTTATTATGCCCGACCTTCAAACTTTTTGAACCTGGGAAACATATCTGATCTATTTTCTGTCAGTCGCCTGTTGATTGCAAGTGCTAGTAACCTGGCATCTGAGGACACCCCATTAATTCCAAACCAGCTCTTACTTATACCTATAAATTGTGGCTGTACAGGGAACAGTTCTTTTGCCAACATCACTTATCAGATTAAGTATGGTGATAATTTCTACTTTGTTTCGACCACTTACTTTGAGAATCTCACCAAATGGCAAGTAGTGGCATCCATGAATCCCAACCTGGATCCGACCCTCCTGCATCCTGGTGACAAAGTGATTTTTCCTTTGTTCTGTAAGTGCCCTTCAAAGAATCACCTGAAGAATGGAATTCAGTATCTAATTACTTATGTGTGGCAACCTGATGATGATGTCTTCCAGGTGGGTGCTAAGCTAAATGCATCTCCACATGATATTGCAATCCAAAACAACTACTGGAACTTTAGTGATGCAGTGCATCAACCGCTGCTGATCCCTGTAACTCAGTTGCCCATTCTCTTTCAACCATCTCCCTCTCCGTCTCAAAGAAGGGAACATCACTGGGTCATCATAATAGTTACGAGCGTAGCAGGTGCCCTTTTGATCTTCTTTCTTGTGGCTTTTCTGGTTCATCCTCATTGTTCATATGAGAAGAAGAAGAAAACTTTGGATCGTAATGGTTCCTGTTTGGAGACCACAGATCTTCTTCAAACCAAAGAACTCAAGAAATACGAGAGTTTTGAGCCTAAGATCATACAAGATAAGCTACTTCCAGGGGTTTCAGGCTATGTAGGCAAGCCAATCATTTATGAGGTCAAAGAGATTATGGAGGCAACGATGGACCTACATGAACGCTACAGAATAGGAGGATCAGTATATAAAGCCAACATCAATGGACAGGTCTTAGCGGTTAAGAAAACCAAGGAAGATATCACGGATGAATTAAAAATTCTGCAGAAAGTGAATCATGCAAATCTAGTGAAATTAATGGGAATCTCATTCGACACAGTTGGCGATTGCTTTCTAGTCTATGAATATGCACAAAATGGGTCACTGGACAAGTGGTTGCGCCTCAAGTCTCCATCTTCCTCAAGCTCTGTAGCCTCTCTGTCCTGGAGTCAAAGGTTACAGATAGCATTTGATGTGGCCAGTGGGCTGCAGTACATGCATGAACATATTCAACCAAGCATTGTTCACATGGACATACGAACGAGTAATATACTTCTTGACTCCAGGTTTAAAGCAAAGATAGCAAATTTCTCAGTGGCTAAACTTGGCACAGACTCTATGCTGCCAAAAGTCGATGTTTTTGCTTTTGGGGTTGTTCTGTTAGAGCTGCTATGTGGAAAGAAGGCCATGGTAACGAATGAAAATGGTGAGATTGTCTTGTTATGGAAGGAAATGAAAGGTGTCTTGGAAGTTGCAGAGAAAAGTGCAGAGAGGTTAAAGAAATGGATGGATCCAAATTTGGAGAACTTTTATCCAATTGATAGCGCCCTGAGTTTGGCAAACTTGGCATGGGCGTGCACGCTGGAGAAGTCTTCAGCCAGACCAAGTATGGCAGAAATTGTTTTCAACCTCACAGTTCTCACCCAGTCATGTTCAGATACATTAGAAAGGTCATGGACTTCTGGGCTAGAAACAGAAGTAGATATTCAGATAACTAGTCCTATCACAGCTCGTTGATTTAATGATTGAATAGTGGAATGATCAAGTCCTAGTAGATCACTTCATGCTTAAATTTTGTAGAAAAACTCGATGTGTGATTTTTATTAGGATGAATACTATGATAATTGCATGTACAGTGTCGTTCAGTCAATGAATAGCAATAACAGTTTTAAGTCCTTATTCTTATAATCACCCTCAACATTACAGAACCATATACTGTATGGTATTTGCAAGCATTTATTTCAAAAACTAAACTTACTGCACAAACATGGATTCTGATATGTGAACATCCAACTGAATCTTGGAAAGGCAGGACACTATTTCAGCCATGCTTGGTCGTCTTTCTGGTTCGTATGCTAAGCAGGCTAGACTCAACTTTACCATTCTCAGGGCAATTTCCATAGTGTGCCGTGAATACAAACTTGGATCTATGACGCGGGCAATGCGACCTTCTGCATCTTCTTTTTCCATGATTGAAATGACTGTTTCTGATAATAGTAATTCTCTTTCTTCCTGAAAATATGCAGCTTCTTTTCCCGTAACTAATTCCAGCAGAACTATGCCAAAAGCATATATATCAATCTCTGGCATCACCAAGCCAGATTCTATATACTCAGGCGCCAGGTAACCTTTTGCCCCCAAACCAATTCTCAATGAAGAATTCACACGCTCTTCTGCCTCTGCTGAACGAGCAAGGCTGAAGTTTGCAATCTTAGCTCTTAAATGTCTAGTCAGCAGAACATTGCTACTGCTGATGTCCTTGTGCACGTATGGAGGATCAGTAAAATTGTGGAGATAGTGAAGCCCGTTAGCAACATCCAAAGCTATCTGAATCCTACGGTTCCAGCTCTGAACTTCAATACAGTTCCTTCTGCAGAGCCAATCCCTTAAAGAACCATTTTCCATAAACTCATACATAAGGTAGAAGACTCCATGATGCTCACATGCTGCAAGAAGGCTTATTAGATTGAAATGGTTGATCTTCCTCAGCAAAGTCACTTCATTAGAGACATCTGTTCTCATCTTTTTTATGGCTAGCATTTGTCCATTGATAGCCCCAAGATAAACAGAATCACTCAATCTATTGCTGGTGCTGAAATCTTCGGTTGCCATCTTTAATTCCTCAAATGTGTAGATTTTCAGCCCTGAATCCACCATAGCAATGCGTCTGAGAATATCATATAGCAATTCTTTCTTTATCCTCTCCTCTTTTTGAGCTCCAAGGTGTAGTATTTTCTTCTTGTGAAGCAACAGAACTATCAACAGAACAACAAGAAGCACAAGCAATGTAATTCCAAGTATGATCCAAACATGATATCTTTTTCTTGATCTCCTGATCGGATGAACCAAAATAAATGGAGGAGAATCGGGTGGTTGTGGGTAGTGAATAATGGTCTGGGAGCTTGAAGGTTCAGTTGATAACGGCACAAGAATTGTAGTGAAGGGAAAAATAGTTGTATCATCATTCGTGAAGCCATTAGCATAAGTTACACTCTCCACGCTTGCATCAAATCTCTTACTTACTGCAGCAACCTCGTCGCCCCAACTGACTAAGTAAGCTAACAGATATTTGGTGCCATTTGCAGTTTGATTGCTTGTGGGACAAGCGCATCGAAGTGGGACTTGCAGTTCCATGCCAACATCCAAGCTAAATTCGCTATAATTATTTTCGCGCTTAAGAGAATCACAAGTGGATAATCCCTCATAAGTGTTGTTTGCAATTGTAAAATAGGTATCGTAGATGCTTGGAATTACATAAGAGGTATTAGCCTGATAGTACTGACCTGAGCAGGAACAGATTACGGGAATTATCACCTCTTTATCTGTTGGCAACTCAGTGAAAGTTGAGATATTGTTGATCCGGGCAAGCTCCAACGGATCAGAAGATGTGAGGTTAGCTATACTAGATACTGTATTATAAGGAGGTTGAGATTTATAGATAAGAAAAGCTTTGCAGGACTGCTTCTTGCCATTGCAGGTATAAAGAAAAGCAGGGGAGGGACTTGTCAAATCGCTATTGTTGCAGTTCAGGACTAGATTTCCTGAATAAGTTTGCTGTGCGTCGAGGTTTGGAGTTGCAAAGAAGAAAATCATAAGGAAACTAAGCAGAAACATATCCATCCTAAAAACTGCTAAGAGATGAGGAGCTTGAATATATGAAACTTTCTATCAGAAATGGTAAACTCTGCAACATCAAAATGTTACAAAATTATATAAATTCTGTTTTTTTAATCATTTTCTTGACGGGAACATGAGGTTACCAAAGTTGGCCCCAGTTTAAACAGTCCACAGTATAGAAAATATGCATTTGTATATTTTAAAGGCTTGTTTAGGTGAAAAATATGGGTTTAAAATCATTGCAGAAGGTGGGACTTTTAGACCTATAATTAAAAATAATTTCTAGAATGGAATCTTCAGAGTGAGTCCATTGATTTTT
>CATIWK010607463.1:0-16906 GCA_949634005.1 Mallotus japonicus | reverse complement strand
GATTCATTGTGTTGTTTGTTGTACTGATATAGAGCATCTGTGGCATTTGTTTATTGAATGTCCATTTGCTATAGATTGTTGGGCTTTACCATGTTTGGAATTATCATTAGCTGGATTTGATGACTTACGGAATTGGCTCTATCAGTGTTTTAATTATGTTCCAAACAGTACGTTAGTTCGTATTGTGATTATTCTTTGGAGTATATGGGGTAGCGTAATAAGAAGTTATGGGAGGAGTCCTGTTTATCTCCCATGAAAACAATTGAGTTGGCTTTTGATGTATACTCACAGTGGAAGCAAGCTCAATTCTGTCCTAATCAACATATGGTTCAAATGAATAAATACTTTTTATTTTTTAATGAGATTGAAAGTGAAAATATAGGTGAATGTGAATGAACCTGCGGGTGAATTTGAATGACCTTGTAAGTGAAAGTCAATGAACATGCATTGCAAACCTGCATGTTCATTGATCTTCACCTGCAGGTTCAATGAACCTCCAGGTGAAGGTTAATGAACATGTATTATTTAAATAATAACCGTACATATTTTATTTTATGAACATATATTATATAAGTAATTAACCTATGTTATTTAACTAAAAATAAAAAATACAAGTAAAAGTTTATTTATTATAATTAAAAAATAAAAAATTAAATAATTTTTTAATGAATAAAAATTTTATTTTGACTAAAATCATGAATAAAAAATTACATTCAACCACTGTAATTAATAAAATAAAAAATAATAATTTTTTGATAAATAAAAAATATTTTCTTTATTTCTATTAATTTTTTAAAAAATAAACAAAATAAAAAATAAGAATAAAAATACAAAGACCCTTCATTACTAGCATAAGGAATCTGTTGAAAAAAGAAATAGATGGGCAAATGTATAACAACAAAAAAAAAAAAAAGACGTGAAAAGCAGAAAGGCGTGTTTTACCATACGTGTGTGGTCCATACTGTAAAATGGACAGGGTCATATAACAATTGTTTGTTAAGAGTATCACTACTCTAAATTTATATTGCCACTTGGCATGATATTGATGCTAGGTTTGTTATATTTGTATCCGAATGGAAACCGATAGAGTTGCCACTCGCTACATCTTTTTTTTTTTTTTGGGCATAAAAGGATCCATTAAAGGACAACCAACAAAGCCACTTGCAAGCTAGGGAATACACATGAACAAAATACACCACCACCATCAAAACTGGTAGAGAAAGGGGATGCTCTAGCAGCAACCTCAGAGAAAACACAAAAACAGAAAACAAACGGACGGAATGCAAACTAAAGCAACCAAAGAAACAGCAAGAAACACTACCAAACCTGAAAAGGCTACACAGCAAAAGACTTATCTTTAACCAACAAAATCTGCAGGTCCTTAGGAACCACCGACCAGTTGTCCCCAACCTGGAACAAAAAATCATTTCTAGCCAACTAGTCTGCTGCACCATTAACTTCCCACTCGCTACATCTTTGGACACAACATACAAGAAGACAAATTTTTAAAAAATTTACGATTTTGTCCATATTTATTTACAGGAAAAGTTATATGGTAGTTCAACAGTACCAATTTTAATTAGACAACTAATTAAATTGATAAAATTTAAAAATTTAAAAGAAATTAAATGAATCCATTATTTCATAATTTAAAGATCCATATCTTAAAACTAATTTATTTTTATAATTTTTAAAATAGATCAAAAATATTATGATAAAATGTTGCTACATGCAACACATTGTACATATCGTTGCTGGCGACATGTAACTTAATCTTATTGATTGAAAGAAAAATGCAAACCCCGTTGTAATTACTGCACATCAAACGCAACGTAACTCTGTACATAACATAAATCTCCCAAAGAGATTACAACAACTTAAGTGATACATGAAGCTACAAAATGAACTATTTTAACTGTATTTTTAAGTATGAATAATAATCAGACTGAGTTTAATCATGATTCCGCCATTATCACACTGGAATCACCTCCAATGACCTTGACATTGGTGTGGCTGTTATGCTCGATTCGCGCCGTTGTTTCTGCTGAATGATAATATGAAAATAAAATTTCATCAATGTTGTTAGCACCCAAAAAAAAGTTAACAATAATTTGATGTTTATTATGCTATAGAGTAATCAGAAGTTACGCAACTGTATTTTCCCAAGCCTTGTCCATCTCTTCGAAAACAACATCCACTGTTGGACGACCTTTGCTTGATTTTGCAACACATAAGACTGCAATTTGCAAGATTGCTTCAAAATCTGCCCTGTTAACCTGCCCATCTAGCCTTGGATCTTCAAAATCTGTTATGGGACGCTTTCTCATGATTACATCCTTTGCCTGCAAAATAACAATAGCAATAATTGAAAATTGTTTCCTCTTCGTTTTGCTCTGTAGCATGACATGGACTTAATAGGCACAAGTTAATGCAACAGTTGCTACCTTTCTGGTGAGCTGATCCCTGGCATCAAGATCCAAGTCTATGACTTTTTGTCCTGACAAGAGTTGAAGAATGACAATGCCAAAACTATAGATGTCACTAGCACACGTTAGCTTGGCATTGCTCATGTATTCAGGGTCCATATAACCGATGGTTCCTCTAACATCTGTAAATACTTTGCTCTCTTCCATTCCTAGCATCTTTGCCAACCCGAAATCAGAGAGTTTCGGGTCCAAATTATCCGTTAGAAGGATGTTCGTAAGCTGCGAAGCGAGCCCGAAACATCATTATACAAAGTCAAAAGGATGATCCTGAGCTACATACATCAAGCTGAAGCATCATTCAGGACACAAACCTTGATATCTCTATGTACAATGCAGCCATCTATATAATGGTGAAGGTATCTCAGCCCAAGTGCACAGTCTCTTAGTATCTTGACTCTTGTTTCCCATGTTAAAAGAGTGTCCTTTCCTGAACATATAGGTAGACACAGAAATGAAATTAGGGCACATTCAACACGGAAGGTACTAAATGTTAAGGAATAGAGAAAATTACTCAGGAGATGCTGAGATAAATTTCCAGCTGAACAGTACTCATAGACTAGATACCGATCTTTTCCCTCGCTGCAGCAACCGAAAAGGCAAACAAGGTTCGGATGCCTAACTCTTGAAAGGCCTTCAACTTCACGTTGGAAAGAATCGGTTGTGCTGCTTTGATGTATGTGCTTGATAGCCACAACTTGTCCGCTAGGCAACACACCTTTATAAACTTGGCCAGCACTGCCTCTTCCTAGACTCTTTTTTTCGTCACCGTAGTAGTTGATAGCATTCTCAATCTCAGCCTTGGAGAATCTGTAGAGGCTGGACCAGGCCTTCATATCTTTTGGTTGAACATCATCAGGCTTAGGAGTAGGAGGACGCTTGCTCTTTATCTTGCTCTTGGTAACATACATTATCAGAATAAGTATTAGCGCCAACGCAACAATCGCCAGAAGTACTGAGAATACTGTCTTCAATGTACTGTCTGAGAAGCTAAAGAGCTCATGTGAGTGTTCAGGATAAGTCAAATTACAATGTCTCAACATAATAAAAACAAGGGTAATTTCTACTTACGCTTGATTTTGTCATAACCCGCATCTGTCCATAAATAAAAGAGTTCTGTTAGAAATCTTAGTTCCAAGTTGGAGTCCAGGGTTCAACGCCCAGACCCTTCGCAAGAACTAAAAAGAAGGTTATCAGGAAGAGATCGAAATGGTTATATCCCTTACCAAATTCGTCTAAAGCAGGCAAACACCTAAACAAATCATCAACATTGGTTGCAGCTGCAATTGAAACAACAATAGCTACAGCACATAAGTCAACGTCGCCCTTTACGTTTAATCTTGTCAATAGACCATCAATTGCACCTAAAATTGCCATGGTGCATTTAGAGCATGCACCGTCAAAAGAAGACTTAAAATTGGAGCATTTTGACACTGCATTCGTGTAATACGATTCATCCTTAATTGATGACAAGGCAAAACTGGAGCAAGCACTGCTTCCATTGTAAAAGTTATCAAATCCACATAAAGAAGGTGAAACGGAGTCTTGTCCAGGAAAGGCACCGCTGCAGTTTTTCCACTGATCCTGTGGAATAAAAGCATAATCATAACCTTTGTCAAATACGTTTGAGGCCAAGTTTTTTATCAGGAAATTGAGCACATTTCGGCAGCAAAGTGTTGTGCGGATGCTGCCCAAAATCTGGACTTTCTCCTGATGGCCTATGCATTCTCCAATTGGCTGGTAAAGGAATTTCGTCAAAGAACAAGAACCTGTGAACATTGGAGCTTGTTAGTAATCATTGAATTTCTTGCAATAAAAAGAGTACTAGGCGTAAGGCCCCACTGAGCTTGTGTGCAAGGGCGTTGGTCGCCGGGACACAAATTAACCAACAAAGACATACCCTGATAGACTTGATTTATGTTGATCATAAATCTCTTACGACAAAAAAAAAATGAAAAAGAAAGGTACGATATCTATAAAGAACCTTGAGCATCTGAAGGAATCGATAAGGTAGCAATCCAGCAGCAGAAGAAGAAGGCAACCTTCAAAGAAGGGAATCCTTTCGTGATCATGTCCCTTAAGTGAGCTTGCTTGCTGCCTGGAAGGTTCAGGCCATAAGATACTACTACTACTATTAGTATTATTTAACCTGAGAAAACAAGTTGACTGAAAGTTTTCCCTGGAAAGAACGCAAACATGTATTTATAGATGAAGTTGGTACCTTGCAAGAGTCGCTACATCAACAAGAAGACGCATTTCTTGGTGATTACAGCTAGCACTATTAGTCTTGTAATTGCCGTGGTATCTTATATGGTTTCAGACTGATCTGTCTCTGATGGGAAGAAATCAAAATTAATTAAAAGTCCTCAATTTTAATAACCAATAACATCAAGCTTTTCAATAAACAAATCATCAAGCTTTTTTTTTTTTACTCAAAAAAAATAAATAAATAAAAAGGTTCATCGTTAGAATATGCTTATTAGATAATTAATTAATTGATTAATTCATCTTGATAATATCAATAATTTATGCAAATTGATTATAGGTAAACTAAAAAAAATGTATATTCTTCAATCACATCGCCGCATCTTCAGAGGATATGTCTTCCTGACAGGAAGACAATATCAGCACCACTTGCTTGAAACATTTTGATGTTCAGATAAAATCAGTTAGTTAAGTTATGTTCTTGGGTACTTCGAGCATGTTGCTTTTGGGCCAAGTCCATGAAAAATTGTACAAGAAACTTAGAAGTAAGACCCAACCAAATCCACAAAATGAACTAAAACATAAGCAAGCTTAGAACCACGTTACAGTGCTAATTTCCACACGATTTCTTATCCCAACGTCCACTCTCGTCCAAAACCCGCGCTTTTTTTTTTTTTTTTGGTTGTTATCTCTGCATCGACTCTTCTTTTCAACGACTAAACCTGTCATAAAAAAGCAGCATCTCCTCTTCAAGGTCAGCAACTCCTCTCTTTTGTTTCAGTTTTATTACATTTAACAACCCTTCATGACAATAAAACATGGGCACCCTTTTTTTTTTTTTTTTTCATAGTACTGTGATTGTATTGTTGTATTTCTTGCAAATGGGTTTAGTTTAAAATTTGCCAATACTTTCTTGATCGTACATAACATAATGGATTCCTATTTTAGGTAATTAAACAGCTGAAATTGGTTTTATTGCAGTTGAACGAAGAAATGTTCATTGCTTTTCTCAAGAATGTTCATGTTTTCAATGCTAAGCAAGCAAGAATCGTAATTTAGGATATGTTGGTTCTGTGTTTATACTTGTATTCAGAAATTTAATTGTGGGTCTAGTTATAATTTGCATGATTTGTTGAAAAAGCATGAGTTTTTGTCAGATTTTCAAGTTTGTTGTTGGTTTAGAGGATTAGAAGTAATTCGGACACCAATTGATGATATGGTTATTGTTGGATTGTAATTGGAATTCCAGAGACTGGAGTATGGCTTTGGCTGCGAATTCGGTATGTTTATCTCATGAAGAAAGTATTAGTAGTAGTTGCTTCAGATCAGGAATTGCAACAGGTGATGAAAGACTCCATTGGAGGAGGAGACTTCATTCTCACAAGGTAGTTGTGTTTAGCTTTTTCCCCAAAAGCAGAAAGCCAAGATATGCTCAGTTGACGAGCACTCAGAGGAATTGTGGTGGGATTCAGATAAGATGCTCGCACCAGTTCTCAGCCTGGACAAACAAGTTTCGCTCCTTGTGTAGAAGTGGGGCAAGAGTAACTAAGGTAGCTCCTAAATAATATTTGCTTTCTTTTCGATGTCTGATTTATCGCCCTTTCTTATTTCTTATGTGTGTGTGTATATATATATATATATATTTATTTTCCTTTTGTTTGGATTTTTCTCTAAGGTAAAAGAAGTGCTTAGTGTCTTGATGCTGAGCATGTCAAACAACCTAAAAGAAAAAAGCCACTTCCAGCTCCTGAAAGTTGCAAGTGTACTAGCTTGTGCATTATTAATCATTCCATCAGCTGATGCCGTCGATGCTCTCAAAACGTGTACTTGCTTATTGAAGGAGTGCAGGTGATCTAAATTTTCTTATGGCCTAAACAAAGTCAACGTTTTAGTTGTCAAATTTACTCACTGTCTTTCTCTCTATCACTCTTCTTCTGTGTGTGATTTATCTGCTAAGCCTTCCCCTCTTTAAAGATACTTTTGTATGTATCAGTATATGGTATTCATCTGTTGATGGTGAGCATGAACCTGCAAGCAAATTTAGGTCTGTTCAAGCTTGTGACCTATATATGTCACAGGTTCAAACCATTAGAACATCCTCCTTTCTGTGCATATGTTGCATACATCTTATCCTCCTCCCCAGCACTTGCGATAAGGGAAGCCCCACATACTAGGACTCTATATTTATGAAATCCTATAAATTTGAGTGCATTTAGATCCTTCAAATGCACTTGTAACTTGTTACGAATCTACTTGAACATTTTTTTTTTATTACTAGTTATGGCAATCATTTGTCAAATCTGTCATCTGACTTAATATAACTTATTTTTGTTAGGATAGAATTGGCCGAGTGCATTGCAAATCCAGGCTGTGCTGCAAACGTAGCTTGCCTTCAAACATGCAATAACAGACCTGACGAGACTGAATGCCAGGTCAGTTCGGTTCTTTCAAGACATTCGCGGATATACATATAAATCAATAATTGGTGCACCAACACAATGAATATATGAATAAGCATAATATTCTGGTAGCTGAAGCTTTTAGAGAAACTATTGACTGTATATATGGGCTGCACAAGTGGGAATATATGTAAAAGGAAACATACTATTCTCTGTCAGCTTCAGCTTTCAGTAAATTAATCAGCTTTACTGATAGCCCCTTATGCTGAACTGGGGCAAATTATCATTGTAATAAATGATAACCTCCCTTGTCATTTTGCAGATCAAATGCGGGGATTTGTTTGAAAACAGTGTTGTTGATCAATTCAATGAGTGTGCAGTCTCACGAAAAAAATGTGTACCCCAGAAATCTGATGTTGGTGACTTTCCTCTTCCTGATCCAGCTGTTCTCGTTAAAAGCTTTAACATTGCAGATTTCAGTGGGAAGTGGTTTATTACTAGTGGCCTAAATCCTACCTTTGATACCTTTGATTGCCAATTACATGAATTCCATACAGAATCTAACAAACTTGTGGGAAATTTGACATGGAGAATTCGAACTCCAGATAGTGGCTTTTTCACTCGATCAACTATGCAGAGGTTTGTTCAAGATCCTGTGCACCCTGGAATACTCTACAATCACGACAATGAGTTTCTTCATTATCAAGATGACTGGTACATGCCTTTTTTCCTGCTCTGCTATTATTTTATAACACACTTTAGTTTCATTTTGACTGCTAATTGAATTAGTTTGAAGTTCTTCCTCTATTGATAAAAACAGCCCCAACCCAACGAAATTCCTACTAATGCAAGGTCTAATGGCACAAAAGAAACAATTCTGCAGTAACCCTTTGTCATAATGGATAAAGTTATGTTGTTTTTTTACTTTCACATGTTCTACATTGCGGTTACAGTAGTCACTTTGAGTTGCTTTCACTGTGATAAGTAGACTGTTGCTTGGGAAATTCTCTTGGCTTGTTGAACAAAAGATTTTTTCAACAGTACTTCTCAGTTTATGTTACTGGGGAAGAATTTGAAAATACATAATCTTTTTTCATAAATCATAAATAAATCAAAAGCCTAAAATTTGTCACCAGGTTTTAAGTCTCATCCTTGAGATAAGACATCATTGCTAAGTTTAGGATTCACTTATCAATTGTTGATCTAGTGCTCTCTCCAGGAGTGTTGTTTGAGTTACTAAACAGGAGACAATAGTCACTGAGCCTTACCCCGATGGGCTTAACTGTACACCCTGCATTTACTCCATTTACACATTTTAGTATATTTCCTAGTCTGGAAACAAGGGCTGCATTGATATACATGGACTCTCATAACTTGTGACCCTCAAACCTGGCAGCGCCTTGTGAACGAAGATTAAATGAGCTGAACACTTAGACCTGGCATAGACCTGAAATGTGCACATAACCCTCACATAAACAGTAAAAAGTTCTCTCCTACAGCTTTAAGTATTAGTTTCACTAATTTTGGCAATAATAACCATATCATATGTGACTCATCCAGGTATATATTGTCATCCAAGATAGAAAATAGCAATGATGACTACGTATTCGTGTACTATCGGGGCAAGAATGATGCATGGGATGGATATGGTGGTGCTTTTGTATACACAAGAAGTGCAGTTCTACCAGAAAGCATTGTACCTGAATTGGAAAGAGCAGCTAAAAGTGTCGGACGAGATTTCAACAAGTTTATTAGAACAGATAATACTTGTGGGCCTGAACCTCCCCTTGTTGAGAGAATAGAGAGGACAGTAGAGGAAGGGGAGAAGACCATTGTACGTGAGGTCGAAGAACTGGAAGGGGAGGTAGAGAAGGTTGGAAAGACAGAGATGACCTTGTTTCAGAAATTGGTAGAAGGGTTTAAAGAGCTCCAACAAGATGAGGAGTTTTTCCTAAGAGAACTAAGTAAAGAAGAAAAAGATATATTGAATGAACTACAAATGGAAGCAACTGAGGTCGAAAAACTCTTTGGCCAAGCATTGCCATTAAGGAAATTAAGATAGATAGATCCTTGAGCATTAAGGAACTATTGTTTTTTTATACTTTTAAGCCTCTGTAAAGGAAATACAGAATCCGATCCCATCCCCCCCTCACCCCTTATTTTTGCTCTGATTTTTCTTTTAATGATTTTTCTTTATTGCTTCTCTTCATGGAAGATCACACACGGCGTCAATTTATAACTACAACAGTCATGAACACGGTCAAATATGCTTTGTAACCAGATAACAAGATCAATAAAGTTACAATTGTGCATTATCTTTTGCTGCTGAAAATGCCGGACAAAGTAACCACATTTAATGCTTTATGGGAATACAAAATGCATCTTAGGATTAAATGAATGCTGCTTAATAGGAACGAGCAAGAAAAAGTTTGTAGATCAATGCTGCTAAAACGGATATATATATATATGTATATATCAAAGTTACTCAATCTTATGAATTTGCAGATCTAGCGATCTCCATCAAAGCATTACATTTTAGAATGTTACTATTACTTGGAAAGAATAAACCAATAACCTCAAAAATAAAGCAGTAAAACTAGAAGGAATAACAGGGCATTAAATCCTCCACAATTCAAGAGTCACTAAAGCTAGTAGCAATAGGAATAACAATCAAAAGAACAATCAACAACAAAAGAATAATTCCAATGCACATCCACTTCCTGCTGCTCCTCTGATAGCCTTTAGCAGTCTTGAGCTCTTTAGCACCATCCTTAACATAGTGACTAGCATTCAAAACATGATGTTCAATATCATCCAATTGCTCTCCTTGAGCCTCTACCATCACAGCCATGTCCAAAAACACTTGATGCAGCTCCAACAAGCTCTTCTCAATCTCTTTCGCTGCGTCATGTCTATCCTGTATCTCCACAACTGTCTCCAGCACCTTCCCTTTCCCATGCTCCTGAATTGCACATTTCAGAAACTCTTCACCTCCATTGCCATCAGATATAATCTTGTCAATAATTTCCTCATCTGGATACTCTCCAGTAACTGTGAAATATCTCCTGCCAATAGTTTCTTTATACTCAGTCATCATTTTCTGCCTTAACCCTTGAAAGTCCATCATAAGTTCCTTCAACTTCTTGCGTAGGCCATTAGTAACAGCAACCCTAGTCCTATAAATTGGTGTTCCTTCTTTAAACCCGGATAGACGCCTGTTAGCTGCATTGGCACGGTCCATTTCTTCAAGCTGAGACTTAATGGTTCTTGCCTTATTTAAGACAGTGATAATGTCTGTATTTATCTTGTTGCGGAGTGATTTTAGGGCCTCAGGTTTGTGTAAAGACTTGCTTTCTTCATTGGATTCCTGAAGCCGGACTAGAAGATCACGAATCGACTCCATTTCTTTCTTGACAGCCTCAGCTTCTTCAAGAAATAGACCAAGGTTACGGTCCATACTATTTGATACATTTCCCATCTCAAGATCAGGGTCAGGACCAGCTTCAAGATCTTTCATGGCCTCTTTCTTGAGGTCCACATAGCTGGTGAAGGATTTTGTCATTAGGTCATTCATCTTTGAAAGGGTATTATTCAGACCTGAACATCCAGAAAAAAATGTTGAATTAGACATGAAAACATACTGGTAAAACAGGGCCTTAATTCAACTGCACAATCAACTCTATAAGTTTAATTCAACTACATAATCACTAAAACCCCTGAAATGAGACATGGTTTTGACCATTTTCTGCTGTTTTTTAGATCAGATCAAGCATGTTGTCTAACTATTAGTTCAATTACACAGAAAATTATAGTCCAATTAACCAAATAAACAGCTAAAAATCTAGAAATAGAAATGAAATCATGGGTATAACATAACTTTCCATTTCAAATCATGTATATTTATCAAAACATTAATAATAAATAAGACTTGGTTTATATATGGGAAGAGAGCTAAAAATTTTAAACATACCTTAAACAAGCAGTACTGAATAATCTAATCCAGTGACAGGACACACAGAGAGAGGGATCAAAATGGAAAGATATGGTAAGTGAAGAAGACGTTGAGAAGGAAACAAGGAGATGGGTTTTGGTTTCTGATATGGAAATGCAAACTCAGATGTTGAACTGGAAATTTTGAGTTGTGAATTGGTAGAATTTTAAAGGGAGATACTTAAAATAAAAGGAAACAAGTAGCAGCAGGATCTAAAGAACAAAAAGTAGCCGTTGGAAGCTCCTTACGTAACGGCTATGTTGTTATTATTATTCTTTATTTATTTTTTTTTTTTTGGTTTTGGGCTTTTATGTTTGAATTTTTTGGGCCAGCAATTAGTTTACATTAAACCCATTGCTCCTAAAAAAAAAGGTTTTTTTTCAAAATTTAAATAATTTTAATTTATATTGAGTGAGATATATATCAAAAGGAAAGATAATAAATTTAAATAAATAATTTTTAATGTAATTTATTATTTTTAAAATTTTTATAAAATTATAAAAAATTATTAACATAATAATAGGAAAATTTTATTATAAATAAAATAAAATTTACTTTGTAAAAACAAAGTAACCATAGAATGTACCACATAAATAATTAATTATATATTAATATATTAAATTCCAATTTTTAAAAAATTTTAACAGAAAAAAATTTTAAAGTTCATAAATACTCTTTTCGGACCTAATTGTTAAAATAAAAAAAATAAATTTTTTTTGAAATCATTATCCATAAAAAATGTATTTTCATAACTTTTTTTATGGAGTAACTTAAAAAGTTTTGAAGGAAAACCACATAATTCAGTATCTTGATTATTAGATTATTAGCAGTTGTTCAAGAAATAAAAATTTTAATTTTCAAATTCAAAAATGAACAAATCTTATCCAAAAAATTATTAATGAGAAATAGAGAGGAGAGTTATAAAAGGAAATTAAAAAAAAAAACAGCTCAAAAAAATAAAATAAATCCTATCCAGCAAAAACAATACTTATCTTATTTTTTTTCAATCTCAACCACCGGTAACCAGAATTTATGAAGTTCTTCCAACAATTAATTTAACCTGGCTACATACTTGAGAAATCTTTTGGTTCAACCCAGGCAGAATCACAAGGCTACGGCTGCAACTCAAACCCGAAATCTCGTTTAAGTGGAAATAATCTTTATCAATTGATCTCAGCAGTTGTTGGTACAATATTTATTTTATTATTATTATTATGTATAGAGATTTCTACAATTTTTCCATTTATAAAATGCTGCATTCCATTTGAATCTTTTATATTAGATGCAATGACTTTAATACTCTCAATCAAAATTTATATTTATATCAACTTAAATTAATATTTGTAACATGTTTCTTTTAATTATTTTATTTTATATTAATTTTTTACTACAAGTAATATTTTTTTATTCTACTATTTTATTAAAAAATTTTAATAGAAACTTAAAATTAAATTCATCATTGAAATTTTTTTATGTTGTATAATACCATTTTATTAAAAAAATTTAATAAAAAACTTAAAATTAAATTCACCATTGAATTTTTTTTTAATACTTAAAATGTTGATATAATTAAAAAAAATAAAAAATAATATTCCACAATTAAATTCATAAAGAAATATAACTATTTTTTAATAAAATTTTAACAATATAAGTTCAACAGAAAAATAAAAAAATATAACAAATTAATAAAATTATAAATCATTTTTATTTACATTCAAGTTATTAATTTTAACCATGTATATATAATTAAGTTAGTATTAATTGTTGTAGAAAATACACTTTTTATAATTTAAAATAAAGTAGTATAATTATTTTAAATTAAGAATATTTAAATCATTTCAACAGGTGGAGTCCAGAAATCCTTACCCTATTATTATTGTTATTATTATTATTGTTATGGAAATTATTCCATTGTCACCCCCTCTTCTTCTAATCTTCTCTAATTAATTAGGTAAATCACAATCACCTACCAAACACCAGTTCCTGCCAGCAGCCAGCCGGTGCAAATTCCCAGGCCAACCAAAAACTCCACTACCCACTTGCATGTCTTTAAACATAACATCGTCACCAAAGCCTTCTTCTTCTTTGTTTTGATACCAATTAACGACGATGGAAGCAATAAAGGCTGCTATTGGTGATGCGGTGATCACGTTCATGTGGGTTTTTGTTTCGTCACTATTTGGTCTGTTTACCACCCTTATAGCTACTGCACTCGGCGTTCAACATCACGTTTGGGCTACGCTTTTTATCACTACAGCGCTCGTCTTTGTGTTTGTTTTCTTGTTTGGTTTGATTGCTGAGTTTCTGGGCGGTGCTAGTTTTAATCCTACTGGTTCTGCTTCTTTTTATGCTGCTGGTGTTGGTACTGATAGTCTTTTCTCTATGGCTCTTAGATTCCCTGCTCAGGTACGTAAATTTTTTATTAATTTACTTAATTGCCAACTTTTGTAATTTTTTAGTGAATGTTTTGATTGATGATATGACGACACAAGTAGCAGAATTTGAATTTAATATGATTTTTGCTTATATTTCCTGATTCTGTATCTGAGTTTTTGTTTTTCTTGCTGTTGCATCAAGACTGCAACTTTTTGCAATTTTTGACTATTTACTTTTGTTTATGGAATTAGGGGAAAGTCAGTTAGATCACTTTTATGACAGTTGATGTCTTATTGGCAGGCAGCAGGTGCTGTGGGTGGTGCAGTGGCGATCTTGGAGGTGATTCCCCTGAAGTACAAACACATGCTTGGAGGCCCAACATTGAAAGTTGATTTGCACACTGGAGCCATTGCTGAAGGGGTGTTGACCTTTTTTATTAGCTTTGCTGTTCTTGTAATTATCCTTAGAGGTCCTCGAAACTCGTTTGTGCAGAATTGGTTGCTTGCTGTTGTGACTGTCACAATGGTTGTCATAGGTTCCACATATACTGGACCCTCCATGAATCCAGCTAATGTGAGTAGCTCAGTACTCCTGCTCTTCTTGTTTTAACAATGTGGAATGTTTGAAGTCTTTTTGAGTCACTTACCATGATTTAAATGATGCAATGATGATTATTTTTTGTAAATTGCATGCTTGGTAATTAATGATTTGAATGTAGTGGTTTTGTATGGAAGATTTGCTCTGAGTTGTATGCAAAATAAAGGTCACTTGGTGCTTATTATTACAATTGTGATATATGCTAGTGATGGTATTTTTGTTGGTGTTACCCAATCCTGGCCTGGCCTGTCATTGTCATATTTATTGCAAAACGATGAAACACATTGAAAGAGGGATAATGAAACAGAAATCTCACCACTTGGTTGGGAGGGGGTGGTGGGTGGATTTGTGCGTGTGTCTGTGTGTGTGAAAGGTTTAAGAGTTGTTGACATGCTGTACCCACACATTCATTATCTGGAATCAGAAGTTTTGACGCAATCATGATTTTGTTATGACTGGTGGTGAAAGTAGCATAGGAGATTCAGCCCTGGTTCTATCTGCTGATAAGTGCAGGATAAGAAATGAAAAAGGACAGGCATTTTAATGTCAATGTTTACATGCGACATGAGCTCTTGAAGAGCTGATTGATAAGCATGATTACTGTATGCAATAGTTCCAATTTGGCTAGTTACATAAGCTTTTGCAACCTCATTCCTTGGAGGTCAATTTTAGATGCCAGTCCCTATTGGGCACGTACATAGTGTATAAATGATATATCATACAACATTTATGCATTTGCTTTGGAATAGTTTGGACCTTTTTTTGTTCCTCTAAAGGAGCATTACCTTTTTCTATGAATGATTAAATATGCAAGTTGTTATTTCCACAGGCATTTGGGTGGGCATACATAAACAAATGGCACAACACATGGGAGCAATTCTATGTGTACTGGATCTGCCCCTTCATTGGAGCAATACTGGCTGCTTGGCTCTTCCGCCTGGTCTTCCCACCTCCGGCACCAAAACAGAAGAAAGCTTGAAAGGGCAAAATTAGCTTTGTGATCATTGCATAGTTGATAGGCTGGTTGTTCAGTTGAAATAAAAACAGAACCCATAAAAAAAATTGTTTAGACCATGCATCTTCATTTATTCTTTATTATGACCTGCTTCTTGAGAAAACATGGATGGACTTTTTGCGGATGAGCCAGGCAAGAATCAGGACCAAGTGCAAATTCATTCATGGAGAATAAAGATGTTGGATTTATGATCATATAATTCTGAAGGAACAACTTTAATTTGTCACTTTTGAAAATGCCATTTGTAGTACATGTACTATGATGCTGTTTTTTTTTTTTTTCCATAAAATAATGACTAGTTAATTGTTAGTATTAGAGGGGAGGGAAACATGTAACCTACTACTTGGTGTGTGGGCACTGTACAAGTGGATTTCACCAACCCTAGGATTTTGAATTTGAAACCTTTTCATAATCTCAACTTAAACCAATTTGTTTAAATCTCATCACTAAATATTGATTAAGTGTTATTTTAAATATAAACAATAATTTTTTATAACTATTCTGTATGGTAGAAGGTTAGAAAGTAATGTAAATTTTGTCATGGAATTGTGTAATTCATCAATTTGTTTTGGAGAAAGCATAAAGAAGATATTATCATATTAAAACCTTTATTGTAATTTAGGATTTAATATTTTTCAAAAGTGATGAAATAAAAAATTGAAGTTAGGTCACATTACACTATGACCAGCAAAGGTTAAAGAAAGAGAAATAAAGGAAGTAAATGTGACTTTTATTGTTGTTGTTACAAAAATGTGACTTTTATTATTTATTTTTTCAAAAGGATAATTAGGAAAGACTGCAAAATGATGTTTCTTTTTCACTTAAGCTTTTTTTTTTTTTCTCTAAAAGGGAGAGAAAATAAAACTTTATAAGAAGAACATAAAATTTCAATATTTAATCAAATCCTAAACTTTAATCTAATTTTTTTTTTCAAAAAAAATCTAATGAACATAAACATATTTGAATTGTAAGTATAATTTAATTGTACTAAATGTCTTGAATGTAACTAATATCAATAAGAGGTTAAAAAAAAACTATTTAGTTATATTTAAATGTAAACAAATGATAATAGACTAATATTTTAGAAAAATATAACATACTATAAATGGAATCGATCAATTATTTAAGATTTTTCAAAAAAAAAAATATTTTAATTATTTTTACTATAATAATTATACATATGTCTCTATATATATATATATATGTATATTTCATTATTTTATTAAATTAATAGTTTTTTTTTTTTGGACAAGATATTAAATTAATAGTTTAACTTGTTAGTCCAAGTCAGTATTAATTTATGGAATATTAATTTATAGAGGTTTTAGAGCATCTCCAATAGGTTCTTTATTTGAACAAATTTCTTTATTTTAAAGAGCCAATCCAAAAAAAGGGGCTCCAATACACTCTTTATAATTTTATTTTAGAATAGAGAGTTGGTTTGGCTCTCTACATGTAGAGAGCCAAACCAACTCTCTACTCTAAAATACTTCAAGTCCCTATACAAGATATTAATTAATATTTATCTTTTTGTTAAAAACATTTTTCTCTTTCATCACACAACAACATTTGATTTTATTAAAAACTTCTTCTCTTTCTTCCCTATACAGCAAATTGATTTCAAACGGTCATTTGCTTTCAATATATCTCTGTGTATATATCTACCAAAAAAAATATATCTCTGTGTACATTCATGCTTTGTTTTCTTTTCTTCACAATATGGATTCTGAAGCTGGTAGTGATGGAAACTTGCAACATAATTCTTTTGAAAATCCTCAATTTTCAACCCAACTTCCAAACTCTGATGACATTTTTGTTTTCACAAATCCTCAAGTTTCAT
>CATIWK010607440.1:0-14815 GCA_949634005.1 Mallotus japonicus | reverse complement strand
TATTTGTGAGAAGTTAATCTCTTTTGTTTTGTAGGTATTCTTAAGAGTGATTTTTAATCACTATAATTTGTATATTATATTAATTAGTTCTTGAGTGGTTTTAATTGTCTTATTAATTGTGCAAATTTGTAATCCCTAATCCTTTCCCTATTTTTTTTGGAATGAATGCTTGTAAATTAATTTTATTTGTCTTTATTTGCCAAGGCCAAAGCATTAACAGGACTAATGTGCAAACACTGTAAGAATAAAAGTGAAATGACTGCAATTCAACAATAATAAGGAAATAATCGAATAATTTAAGGTAATAAATTACAAAATACAAACGGAGGCCGACCGCAAGGTCGGGTGAGCATTCAAACGCTCATACCTAGTTTCCGGACCCGTTCTCTGATGACGGCTTCTGGGTATCTTCCGCGGAATCCAGTTGCTGTAAGTGTGTCCCAGTTTTCATTATGGTGGCGACTCCATTCCGATAATGGGCCCAAAAGCCCATAATTGTATTTCCTAGCGGGCCCTGAGCCCGCACAGTGCCGTGGTCGCCAAACACTTGGGCGCACGCTAGAGCCCGCCGCCTACAGTGGCGACTCCACTGGGGATAGAGAAACTGATTCCAATATTTTTTAATTTATCATTTTTTTATTATTTCTTTGTTTCCTTAGCATTATACTGCATTCACTACACTCTTCACACAATGAGCACACAAGTCCCTTTTAAACCGGTAATAGTCCATACTTTGCTACCTGTGTTTCACTCAAACCTGGTGGTGGAATGTCACCTATTACCACTCACGACACGTACTATCCACGTTGCTTGGACCCTTGAGTGAGGAGACGTGTATGGATGTCTATCGTTGTGGGAGTCGAAGCCTTATACCCTTGACTCAACTCATGTAATGACCTTAGAAATTTCCACTAAGATTTTTCCCGAATGCATGTGTTTTGTGCCATTTAGCAAGCCTTGCAATAAAGCCCAAGCCCATTTGCGAGTGGACTTTTTCCAAGTGGGCCTTCCATGCCTATTCAAGCCCAATATGGGTAAACCTTGTCAAAACAGGCCTTTTATGCCTATCTTTAGCCCATTTCAAATGGATTTTGACAAAGTGAACTCCTAAGGATGAAACTTGGCCCATTGAGAAAGGACTTTGGCTTTATTCAAAGAGTTTGCTACTCGTTTGATACATCTTGAGAGTTTCTTGATATACGACGGTTTTATTATCCCCTGTTGATAAATAAAACCCGACCAACAATCCTAAGATAAGAAACTCACCATGAATACGTGTGTGGGAGAAATAAGGGTGGAGATTTCATTTTGAAGAGTTTTATCTTGTGATACGTGCTACTTGTAAATAGAATTCTTATTTATTCATTTATTTCCTTTAATGCATTAGAGACAGTCTGTATATCATACATACACGTCATGCATATTTCTAATCAACTTTGATTGCAGACATAGATTCAAACCGATCATCTTCGTGGACTCACTCCAGCGCCGGCCGGTTGATCAGAATGTCAAAAGATACGGCATCCCCGAGTTTTGATTTAGAGCAGTTTAAAGTGGAAATGGCTGAACAGACAAGAACAATCATGAGAGAGATGATGACAGAGATGAATTCAGCTAGGCAAGAGCCGCCTGCTCCTGTACCTGCACCTGCATTCATTCCCCCACTGCAGCCTCTAGATCTGGATGCTGAGAATTTGGGACGGCAGGAAATTGAGGATGACCAAGAGACCCTATTAGCAGAGCCAGTTATTCGACCAAAATTAGATGCTCCAGAAGCTCTAGAGAAACCTGATTGGGCTAAGGATCTTGTCAAATCAGTAGCTCAAATGCAATTACAGATGAAAGAGAAGGGTATTGAAGCTCTAATAAACTATTCTGACCTGCGGTTGGGAGAAGATGATGACCCGTTGCCTCGAAAATTCAGATTCCCTGATATGAAGAAATTCACGGGTATGGAAGACCCTCACTTACATCTTAAACAGTATGCTACTCACATGAGGACAACCAGTCTGAACAGAGCCCAGATTGTCTAACAATTCTCCTTGTCCCTTGAGGGAGCGCCTATCAGATGGTACTATTCCTTGGAACCCCGTGTCCAAGCTGATTGGGAGGAGTTGTGCGCTGCTTTCGTCAAGCAATATAGCCTCAATATTCAGATGGAGGCGTCTTTGAGGGACTTGCAGAACATCAGACAAAGATTCAATGAGCCTTTCACTGATTTCCTCATTAGATGGAGAGCCAAGCTTTCGCAGATGAAACACCGACCTTCAGAAAGTGACCAGCTAGTTTTAGCGATGGAAGGGTGTGTACTGCCGCTCTCTAAGAAGCTCAAAGATTTGGGAATCAGGAATTTCGAGGAGCTGTATAGGTTCGGGGTGTAGAAAGAGTCTGACCTAGCGCAAGAGCGAAAATCCTTCAGTGGAAGATCCTTGGGGAGAGAAGGAACTGGATCCAGCAGTGGAGGTGGATCAAGTAGTAATGTGCAGATTAATGCAGTCCAACAGCCGAGAAGATTTTCTAATCTCGGGAGACCCCTCTCTAAGGTTCTTGAAAAGGTAATTGAGAATAACCTATTGTAGCCTCTTCCCAAAAGACCACCATTCCCAAATGCTGACCCTAAGTACTACTGCAAATACCATCAAACAATCGGCCATGATATCGATAATTGTACCCGCCTAAAACATGAGATCCAAGACCTGATTGATGCAGGCAAAATCACTAATCCTAAAAACAAAAGGCCAAACACGAGAAACAATCCCCTACCCAATTATCAGAGAATGCCACCACCAAATCAATCCATCCTTGCCATAAACACTGGTTTAACAGAGGAGCAAGTCCTAAACTCCTTTGTTGATAACACACCAACACCATCAAACCCAGAACTAAAATGCTCAAATCTAGAAGAACCTGAGGGTGTTAGTGTAAATGTCTTGGACATTTGGAGCTCTTCTGATGAGGAAGGCGGAGCAATAGACTTGTGGAAAGATGAGGAAGGGAAAAAGGTGCAATCAGTCAGAAGACTAAAAAAGAAAGAATCCGAGTCTGACAAATCTGGGGAAAAGAGAGAGGATTCCAAGGAGGAATTAGAAGAAGAATCAGCAGAAACAGAGAAAGTTGAAGAAGAAGTTGTTAAAGCCAAGAGAGTATAAAAGACTCTCTCTAGCGTTTGGAAGATGTTGATGCACTCCAAAACCCATCGGGAGGCGCTAGTTCTGGCTTTGGACCATAAGATGGTCCCCTCAACCCACACACCTGAACAACTAGTTGAATCACTAACTGAAAGTCCTTAAGAAACAGTCATGTTCACGGATGATGATTTACCACTAGAAGGGAGAGATCACCTCAAACCCTTATTCATCAAAGCTGAAGTTAAAGGGAAGCTGACATGTTGTGTGATGGTCGACAATGGTTCAGCCATCAATGTTTGTCCCTTGAAGATACTGCCTAAATTGGGGCTTACGACAGCTGATTTGAAATCATCCGATGTGATCATCAAGGCATATGATGATACTAAAAGGCTTGTTGAGGGAACTTTCAGGGCTTTGGTCAAGACAGGACCGATAGAAGTTTGGGTCAATCTCCATGTGATTGATATTCCGTCACATTTGCTATCCTCTTGGGGAGGCCATGGTTTCATCCCTTGGGGAGTGTGTCATCTACTGTTCACCAGAAAATCAAATTCCCACATGAAGGAAATGTGGTCACCATTTCAGCGGAGACTGAAGTTACAGTTGCTGCTTTGAAAATGGCTCCTCAGGAAATCCCATTGAGCCCGAGTTTTGAAGTCTATGTGATATACGAAGATGAGCTCAGTGCCAAAATCATGAGATTGATGAAAAATCAAAACTTTATGCCTGGAATGGGATTGGGAAGGAATCAGCAGGGCCCGCTTGGGTTCATCGAGACTAAGCCGGTGATTTTGAAGTATGGGATAGGATATCCTGAGACCAGTGAACCAGCGGAGACAAGTGAGGCAGGAACCAAAGCTGAGAGGAAGCAGAAGGGAAAGAACAAGCACAAAGCTAAACAAACGGTCAAACCGATGTGGGAAACCTTCGTGAAGGAGGGCACTTATGACCCGTATCGTGGAGCTCCAGAACCGTTCATGATTGCTGACAAGATAATTCCTGGTTTTGAAACCTTTACTGAAGAGCTGGATAAAACCAGTGAAACTGCTGGAAAGACGCCGATAGTGGAAAAGCTGGTGCTATTTCCTGAGTTTGAAGAGGGCATCTCTGCGACGGAGCTAAAAGCCATTGCTGATCAGTTGGAAGAGCTTAGCTTCGAGTCTTTTGTTTTCAACTCCATTGTAGATGTTTTCTACGATGACTTTGATATCTCTCTAGCTAACTTGTTTGACAATGATGATCCTTTTGTTTCAAAAGTTAATGTAATGAATTCTGATTTTGCTTACTTGTTTGATGTGTTGCCTAACGGTTATTCTGTTTGTGATGATAATTTCATGCATATGTTTGACATTAACTTAGTACAAACTGAATCATTTAACTTAGGCACATGTGATAATCCAAAGAATATACTTCTTGCTTCTAATTTAACTCTCGAGGAGAGATTGAAAATGGAAGAAGTATTGAAGAAAAGACAAAAAGTATTTGCTTGGGGCTATGAGGATATGCCTGGGATTGACAGAGAGATCGCAGAACACGCGATTCCCACATATCCTCACATCACGCCAATCAAATAGAAGCAAAGAAGGTTAAGACCAGAATGGGCTCTCCTAATCAAAGAAGAGGTGGAGAAGCAACTGAAAGTGAAGTTCCTGGAGGTAGTAGATGACACCCGATGGTTAGCAAACATAGTGCCGGTTCTGAAAAAAGATGGAAGGGTCAGGATGTGCGTGGATTACAGGGATTTAAACAAGGCCTGCCCGAAGGATGACTTCCCTTTGCCACATATTGACACCCTAGTTGACAGTGCCGCTTCTAGTGCCATGTATTCTTTCATGGATGGTTTCTCAGGTTATAATCAGATTATAATGGCAGTAATCGACAAGCTGAAAACTTCTTTCACTACTGAGTGGGGTGTCTATTGCTACTTGGTTATGCCATTTGGGTTGAAAAATCCAGGAGCCACTTATCAGAGGATGGCTACCACCTTATTACACGACATGGTTCATAAGGAGATAGAGGTGTATGTCGACAACATGATGGTGAAATCTCCAACGCGGGAAGGGCATTTTGAAGCTCTAGACAAGTTTCTAGCAAGCGCTGAAAAGTACAATCTTAGATTGAATCCGAAGAAGTGTGTTTTCGAGTAACATCAGGAAAGCTGCTAGGGCATATTGTCAGTCAGAAGGGAATAGAAGTGGATCCAGACAAGGTAAAAGCAATCACAATGATGCCTGCACCGAAGAATGAAAGAGAGGTTCGGGGTTTTATAGGACGATTGTAATACATTAGCAGGTTCATAGCCAAGCTGACCACTATCTGTGCGCCAATTTTCAAACTCCTAAAGAAGGATCAACCTGTAATCTGGGATGACAGGTGTCAGACAGCTTTTGAGACTATTAAGAACTATCTGATGAATCCTCCAGTACTACAGCCGCCAAGGCCCGGTAAATCTCTAGTTCTTTACTTGGCAATCGAGCAAGAAGCTATAGGAGCAATGCTGGCCTAGGAGAATGAAGGAAAGGCTGAACACGCGGTTTATTACTTGAGCAAGAAGTTTTTGCCTTATGAATCCAATTACAGTTTAGTAGAGAAAACCTGTCTAGCTGTGATTTGGGCGACAAAGAAACTCAGGCACTACTTTCACTCCTACCGAGTTCAAGCAGTCTCACAATATGATCCTCTCAAATATCTCCAATAAACACCATCACTTACAGGAAAGTTGGCTAGATGGCTAGTTCTGCTCACGGAATTCGACATAGATTATGTAGCCAGGAAAGTGGTAAAAGGCAGAGCAATTGCAGATTTCCTAGCTCAAAGTCCAGTGGATGATGAACAAGAATGGGAATTAGAGTTTTCAGACGAGCATCTGGGGGCAATAAAGATCTAGACCTGGACGATGTACTTCGATGGTGCAGTTAACAGCAGAGGAGCAGGCATTGGTGTAATTCTCATATCACCAGAAGGGGAAATGATCCCGATGGCGAAAAGATTAGAATTTGAAGTCACCAATAATCAGGCAGAGTATGAAGCTTGCATCTTTGGGCTAGAAGCACTTCGAAATGTAGGGGCAGGAGAGATCACGGTGTATGGGGATTCAATGCTAGTGATAAAGCAAATCTCCAATCAATGGGAAGTAAGAGATGATAAGCTCAAGATATATTGGGATTACTCAACTGCTATTCTTTTATCTTTCACTCAGTGCGAATTTGTGCATTTGCCATGAGAGGAGAATCAGATGGCGGACGCTTTGGCTACATTGGCATCAACTCTAGAAGGAGGAGAGTAGACAAAGGTCAAACCTCTTATTCTGATAAAATCTCAAGCTCCGTGTTATGAAGAAGTGAGGATAATGCCGATTGACCCTACAGAGAGACCGTGGTTTTATAATTTACAGCGATACTTAGAGACAGGGGAATTTCCTGAAAACGCTGAGAGAAAGGAAAGAATGTCAATAAGAATGTTGTCTCGCCAATTCATCAGCTACGATGGGATGTTATATAAAAGAGCACCAGCTGGAGTACACTTGAAGTGTGTGGATAAAGGTAAAGCTCAGAAGCTTATGGAAGAAATCCATGAAGGAGTATGTGGCCCACACATGAATGGGATAGTTTTAGCCAAAAGAATAGCACGTCAAGGCTATTTTTAGTTAACAATGGAGACAGATTGTGTGAGATTTGTGAAGAAGTGTCATAACTGTCAGGCATATGCTGATGTCAGTCATCTGCCATCTATAGAACTTCAGGGATTAACTTCTCCGTGGCCGTTTGCAGTATGGGGAATTGACATTATCGGTGAAGTGAGACCTAAAGCGTCGAACGGTCATCGATACATTATAGTGGCTATTGACTACTTCTCCAAATGGGTTGAAGCTGAGTCATACATTACTATGGGATCGAAGCAGATGGCAAGATTCATCGAAAACAACATAATTTGTCGGTCGGGTTGCCGCATCACATAGTTACTGATAATGGTGTTCAATTCAGAGCAGAGACTGCAGCTCTGCTGAAGGAGTACAAAATCGAGCATCATAGGTCGTCTCCCTATCGACCTCAGGCTAATGGAGCTGTGGAAGCCGCAAACAAGAACGTTAAGAGGATTTTGGCTAAAACGCTGGAAAATTATAAGGATTGGGCCTATTACCTACAGTTTGCTTTGTAGGGATATAGGACCACTGCCAGAACTTCAACGGGAGTTACTCCTTATTCTTTGGTTTACGGATGTGAGCCAGTGCTACCGGTAGAAGTTGAGATCCAGTCATTAAGAGTCCTTCTGGAGTCCAAGATTCCTGAATATCAATGGGTGGAGAGCCATTTGGCGCAGCTTACATTGTTAGATGAAAGAAGGCTGAAGACCATATATCATTCCCAGCTATATCATAAAAGAATAGCTCGGGCTTATAATAAGAAAATTAAGCCAGGCAAGATCAAAGAAGGGGATTTGGTACTGAAGCTCACTAGACCGATCATGACGGATCCAAGAGGGAAGTTCAAGCCGAACTGGGAAGGTCCATACCTTACAAAGAAATTATTTTCCAAAGGACCTGCTATCCTCTCAGATTTAGAAGGAAATGAGTTCAGAGAGTCCATCAACTTTGATAAGCTGAAGAAATACTTTCTGTGAAGTCTCGCTAGGGAGAAAACCTCAAAAGAGGCTGCCTAGGCAAAAGTAAGAGACTGAAAAGAAAAAAAAAAGTCCTGCTGGATGGAAAACCTTGAAAAAGGCGGTCCAGGAAAAAGTAAAGGACATAGAAAAGGAGAGAGAGACGGAAAATGGTTAGTTGGAAAACTTGCAAGGGCGAGCCAACTAACGACAGGGTTTGTATTAGAAGTAAAATTGTATAATCGCTTTGTGCTTAATTTAAATGGAATAGATTGTTTTTGTTAAAGTTGAACATTGCATAAGTTCTCATTACAAACTGTTTAAACAAAAAGCGGAACTACATCTGACATGAAAGCATGATTAAGATTAAGTTACATGAACTATTCTTGTCTTCTTTTCTTCTGTCGAACGCTCAACATTTGCAACTCTCTTGTCCTTTTGCTTATTTTGAACTCATCTTTCTCTATTTGTTGCAACTGGACCCATTCTTTATACTGATCATCAGTGGACGAGTTTCCATCATGGTCGATGGGCCTCAGAACAGTCCTTCGGGGCCAAGTCACAGCCAAATTGTCCAGAAAATTTTGGGTTAGTGGCCCCAGCTCAAACTCATGTACCAGCTCAGGGATCAGTTGTTTCTGCCCATACTGCCTACAAAGCCTTGCGAGGTTGTAAAATGTAGCGGAGTAAAGGCCAGTTACAGGCACGCAGTAGGTATAACTCCGGATTGTCACATGCTGCAGTCTCTACCATGGACACATCCACTGTATCAAAGTGTCAGGAAAGGTGGCTAGCCAACTCCGAACATCTCTTGGAATAGGGTGAAGTCTCCTGGTGTGACAGTGTTTAGCTTTATAATGAATAATATCCTTAGGAGGCTCCAGCAACCTTAACTTTTCATGAAACCATGCCTGTGTAGATTGTGAATGCAGAAAATAAAGGATTATAGAAAGAGCAATAAACGAATATTTGAATGAAGAAAACTAACCTCTAGAAGCATTGGACTCCCAAAAAACCTTTTTCTTTCAGTGAAGTTATCAAGTCCGATGATGGTTTCAGTTAAGATAAGCGGGAAAGGGTTCAAACCAGCTTCCACCTGATCCAAGACATACAGAACCTTGGAGTCACATTCTCCAGAAGGCGAAACTAACAGGAATTGAGCATACAAGCAGAGGGCTAACATCCGAGGCCGATACACTTCTGCATTATCCATAGCAATTGCAGCTTCCAAAAGAGAGTTCATCATGATATCAGTGCCGAGAATGTATTGAAGAGACGATTGAGGTGGGAAACTGAACATCCTAGCCATTTGATATTGCATGGAATGCAAATCCTAAGTTCCAACCGGAGGAATGATGATCTGACTAGCAGAATCTAGTTGAGAACCCAGAATAGCTTCGAATTCTTCTGGCAGGGGGTATAATTCCACATTGTTAAACCTGAAAACATGTTTTTGGGGATCCCAAAAATCAGCAAGAACATGGAGAAATGGATAGTTGATTCTCCTAGCATGAAGAGATCGAAAAATGGATAGATGAAATGACTCCAATCTAGACCAAGATCCACCATCCAAGCTTTTCAAGATCAACTGCAGTTGTCTCAGGCTTCTTTCAGTCATTTTGGGGACCTGAGATGTGTTTCAGAGGCAGAGAATGGAGAAGAAATCGGAGAAGTGAGAGAGTTAGGGATTTGAGAGGTTTTAAGGGATTTATAGGCTGCAGAAGCCTGTCTAAGAGGCATGCGCCTCACCAATCAGGCGCCGCCTCTGTATGAAGAGGCGCACCTCACATGCCTCTTCACAATGAGGCGCACGCCCCCTGAAGAGGCGCACGCCTCCTGAACGGAGGAAGACAGTCTTTTTTTTGTTATGTGGCAAAAAATTTGTACATCTATGAGACTCATTCATCAGCAAAACAGTAAATAAGCAAAAAAATTTCCATCTAATTTAATCAGAAATGGAGCCAAAGTACTATATCATTCATTTAGAGCAGAAAATAAGAAAATCCTGAGAGTAATAAGAGAACTAAAATTGCAAATCCACAACGACAATAGAAATAAATAATGCAAAGCAACATCAAAATGTTCTAATCTGATAAAGCTGGGAAAAATCTAGAGGAACTCTCTATTCCTCATCCTCATCATCGTCCTCAACCTGGAGAGTTGCAATCTGCTCCTCGAGGGCAGCGATCCTGGCTTCTTTAGCCTCATCTCGTTCCTGTCGAACAACAATAGAAGGTAAGTTATCATGAAAGCATGCATACATGTAATTATAGGGAAGTGCATTACCTTCTATTCCTGTGAAACATGCATCAGGTAGTCCCGATGAGCCTCAACCAGCCTATACATATACTCTCCCTGATCCCGAGGTATCTGCATGAGTGGACAAATGGTTAATGCAGGTTGTGATACAATAAAACTTTATGAAGATATATTCAGAAGAATAACAAACAACAAAAAGGAAGAAAGAGAGTGGAAGAGAGCTTACATGAGTAGCAGCTGCTGGAATGAAGGCAGGCTCGGAGCTCTCGTCCAATACCAGCGAATGGCGGCACAGATCACCAATGGGTAGCCAACAGCGAGCCATCAGGTCAGGAGGAGTAGCCAATCTGCCAGCTGTCATCTGGAAGCTAAAGCTCGATGGCCCGCCACTGCGCGAAGGATCTCTGGATGAAGTACCCTCATCTCCCAGGGTAGTGCGAGGACGCTGCAAAGGCCTCTCTGGTGAAGAAGGCCCAGGATGAGGTACTGAGGCTCCAGCTGATGCTTGAGAGGTGGAACCAGCCAAGGTCACCCTCTGCAATAGATGAGTGCGAGCGAAGTGTGAATATCGAGATTTCACTCTCTCGATGTAGTCATCAACACCCTCTCCCTCACAAGCCTGATCAAGGGCGGCTCCCTCCAACAGATGAGTGAAAAACATCCCACAAGGAGGTGGGAGGGGTAGTCGCCTGACACGGCTGCCTGCTCGCCAGTTGTGGATCCTCTCTCTAAGGAACCATACTCTGCAGTCGGGTCCTTGAAGCAAAACCCTCTTCTTAGACAGAGGTCTCGAGTGAGTCATAGTAGGAGTCCAACCCTCCTATGGACCCCATAAGTCCACACTCAGTTGGGAAAAATGGAACAAGAGGGTAAACATAGGCTGATGTCAATATAATCACTAATTGAAGTTTATGTTTTATTTTAGGTACCTCCTCAAATGTCAATGCGTTCAGGCGTTCACGATGTATATGGACGCGTGCCAAAGGTCTCTTCTAAGAACGACTGTGACCACCGAGCCAGAGCAAGAAAATGAGTATCAACTACTCGAGAGATGTCACTAAGAAACTCTAGCTCCAAGGCCCAGACCTGAAAGAAAACCAACAATAGTGTCGAGTAACGATGATGATAACTTATGAAAGAGAAAACAGACAGAAGAAGGAGCAGAAAACATACCAGTACAGCGTGCCAGAAGCCGCAGAATAGCCTCGCCTTCCGGACAGTCTCATCCATACTCTTGTAAAGAAATGCTAAGGCACAGCTCCCCCAGTCATAAGTGGCCACGAGATCCAAGTCTCTCAATGGCATCAGGAAGATCAAATCTAAGGAGCTCGATGCATCAGCGAACAGAGTCATCCCCAAGAGATAGACAAGAAAGGACCTCACTACCTGATCAATCTCACGACCAGTAGTGGCAGCAGCTACTCTCTCCTGAGTATAATAAGTCCTGATGGAGTCGATCTTGAAGGTATGGGTCCCCTTCATGTCTGGGACCATCCCCAAGAGAGTCTGGATATAAGCTACCCTCTCTGGTGTCATCAAGTGGAGACTAGCATCAAAAGGAATGGAGTCTCCTGCATAAGGAATCCCAGTGATGGCTGCGAACGAGACCAGGTCTAGCGTGAACTCACCAAAGGAAAGGTGGAAGGTGTGAGTGCTCTCAGACCATTTCTCCATCAAAGTGTGCAGCGGATGATAGTCTGTCTTACCCTGAAGCTCAGGAAGAGCAAGAATGAAGTCGCGAAAGCCTGTGTCATAAATCTGGTCCTTGATGTCATCAGGGAAACTATTGTACCAAACCCGCGCACCGCTAAAAATTCCCAGCACCTTTGAAGTGTGGAGGATCGAACTGCAGAATGAGCAGGGAGTTAGATTTGAGTCAAAAATTGTAGAAAAATCAAAACAGTTCGCAGAACCATGGTGATGAGGCACACGCCCTAGCTCAGGAGGCGTGCGCCCCATCGGAGAGGCGCTGCCTCTCCACTAAGAGGCGCACGCCTCTCCGCTTCAGGAGACGTGCGCCCCTTGCGCAGGGGCCGTGCGCCTCACCGAAGAGGCGCACGCCTCTTTGCCCCAGGGACGATTTATAATTTATAATTTTTCGATTTCTACACTATTTCACGTAATTTCATGCAATTTCTTTTGGTTAAATTGACAAATATACATTTATAAACAATAACCCAGTGTTATTTCACCCTATTTGCAGATAAAAATGAATAAATATGATACTAACCTCACTGGAAGCCAATCCATGAAGATGGCTAGTCGGCTGAACCAAAAGAGGGACCTCATCAGTAGGAGAGAGCCCAAAACTATGCAGAGGATGAATCGGGGGTGGTACCAAATCCCAGTCAGGCAAATCAGGGGTCCGCGGGAGATCCATAGCAAAGGGAGATTGGAAAAAGTGAAAAGAAGTTTGAGAGAAAAAAGAAAGAGGGAGAAACTTTAAAAAAGCAAAAGTGATTTGAAAAGGAGAAAAGAAATTTTTTATAGCTAGGTTAAGGGATGAACCTGGGAAGTTTATAAAAGAAGAAAGGAGAAAGAGAGGGCGAGGCCCATCAGCCAGGAAGTCGGCCCACATAGTAGGCATCCCCAGCGGAACCACCTAAAAAAAAAAAGTGAGGTACTTTTACTCGTTTCATCCCTCGGGTGTACCCCGATGTCAATTTGGAAAATTATTAGAAATTTTCTGATCAAAGAATCAGTGTCAAAAATTCAACATTTTCAGAAATAAGTGATGACCCGGGCCAGGAAAACCCGGGATCACGTTGAAAGTGATGACTCGAGCCAAGGAAAACCCGGGATCATGTTGAAAGTGATGACTCGAGCCAGAAAAACCCGGGATCACGTTGTAAGTGATGACTCGGGCCAGGAAAACCCGGGATCACGTTGTAAGTGATGACTCGGGCCAGGAAAACCCGGGATCACGTTGAAAGTGATGACTCAGGCTAGAAAAACCTGGGATCATATTGAAAGTGATGACTCGGGCCAGGAAAACCCGGGATCACGTTAAAAGTGATGACTCGGGCTAGGAAAATCCGGGATCACGTTGTAAGTGATGACTCAGGCCAGGAAAACCCGGGATCACATCTAAAGTGATGACTCGGGCCAGGAAAACTCGGGATCACATACTGAGTAAAGCTCGTGTCAGAAAGGTGCGGGATTCACGTCAAACTTATAATGAGTAACTGATCGGGCTAGGAAAACCCGAGGAACACGGTTACGTTTCAAAGTCGAGATTTACATCAGAAAGGCTCAGAACTTGCATCATCAATCCCTACTGAGTAAAGTTTGTATCAGAAAGGTGCGAGATTTGCTTTAAATTATAATGAGTGGCTGATCGGGCCAGGAAAACTCAAGGATCACGGTCACGATTCGAGATACTCTAGTAAGTTTCCAACTTTGACCTCTCGAGTTTGAATTCCCGAGGCTGGCAGCCCAAGCGAAGCTTGAAGGCCAGGTATGTCATCTTGACCACTTACTGTCTGTTTTGTTGCATGCGTTGTTTTTTCGAAAAAATGATTTTAAAAATCAGCTTTTCAAAAAACCAAGGGGGCAAACTGTAGACACCCTCGGTTTGAGGCCCGCAACGAAAGCCCGATGATGAGAATAATACGAGTTTTGAATGCAAGAGAACCCGAACTTCTTCAGAGCGAACTCGAGAGAGAGCCTAAAGCCCAAAAAACTTTGAAATCTAAGCCCAAAATTCTCCAATCTTGGCCCAAAACACTGAACCCTAGCCCAAGGTGTGAAAGCCCATTTCCTGGCCCAATTCAGCCCAAGCCTTGAGGGCCTGAGCTGAAGAGGCGCACGCCTCTCCGATGAGGCGCACGCTACATCGATGAGGCGCACGCCTCTTCAGAAGCCACTTGCAGGTTGCATTTAATGCAGTCTGATTAACATTTAAACCCATGGTCCCACATCATTACTCCTCTGTTTTTAGACATGCAGGGTTGATTTTTGGGGCTATTTTAAGAGCAAAAAAATGTGTGCTCATGATGGAAAAGTGGATGGAGTGTCTTGTCTTGCCTTGGGAAGGCAAAGGTTGAGAGGAAGGTTGAGTGGTTAAGAGGGAAGAGAGGAGAGAAGAAAAAGAGAGGTTGGTCAGTCTGAAAAAAGGAGAAAGAAAGAAAGAAAACGTTTTTGAGAGAATAGAGAGAAAAGAGAGGAAGAGAAGAGAGAAAAGAGTGAGTTTTAGTGTGAAACTTGAGATTTCTTGAAGAAGAGAAGGTGATCTTGCATCCTAAAGCATCTCAAAATCATCAAATCATCTCTGAGGGTCTGAGTTAGGAGCTCTAAAGTTGTCTATAACAAGTAAAGATTCTTTGTTTTGGTTTTTAAAAGTTTCATTTCATTTTGAGCTTATTTGCTTGTATATTGTTATTTTAATTGTGATTCTTGTTTGTTTGATGTTAATATGAAGGCATGAATATGTAGAGTGTCATATTTTGTAGTATAATTATATTTATTTGCATCAGAAGTTGATTACTTACTTTTGTTTTCGAATTTTTAGCATTTTAGTCACCTATGGTCGTGCCTCTGTCCAGGAGGCGTGTGCCTCATTGATGAGGCACACGCCTCTTGGATTTCTTCTACGCCTCCTGGTCAAGAGGCGCACACCTCATTGAAGAGGCACGCGCCTCCTGACTAGGGATGCCTACCTCAGGTTGTATACTTTTTGTATATTTTCTGTATATTTTGCTTGTTTTCCACTATATGTCTAATATATTTGCATGATTTGGATTTATGTTAGTCTTGACATGTTTTGACATGATATTAAATGTTTATTTTGTGATATGTTATGGTTTTAAAGCATGTTTAGATGAATACTT
>CATIWK010607241.1:0-12678 GCA_949634005.1 Mallotus japonicus | reverse complement strand
AGGGACAAATGTCCCTCAGGTGTTTAAATGTTGAGCTACCCGCCTAGGGCTGGTAGCCTCTGGGGCCAGCCACGGGGTCGGTTCCATTTAGAGGTTAATCCTCCATTCTCAAAAAAAAAAAAAAAAAAAAAAAAAAAATTTTACATGTTCTCAATTTAAAAAAATTATACGTTTTTAATAAAGAAATGTTTATTAAAAATAACTAGATATTTTAGTCATTGAATGTATTATAATTAATGGTTGGGATTTTATGTAAAATATATTAGTTTTATACATGTGTAGATGGATTTCTAGTATAAATATAAACATTTCTTGTACAGTTATATTTATTTAATTAGTTACAAATGTAGCCTCCATGTAATTGAGAAACAAACGAAACTATTAATAAAAAAAATGATAATTTTCCAAAAATGGTGCCCTTTTAAATGAGCTAACTAAATTATAACTAGTTGGAACTAGATTCATTTATTATCAAACCAAATTTACTATTTCATTCATGTAACTTAAATAATCCTTAATGAGTCTAAAGAAATTTTTAAAAATATAAATTATGAATTATAATTATTTGTTTAGAAATTAAAAATGAATATTTACTGAATTAAGTATAATATATATTTTTAAATATTTTACATATATTATCAAATTACTAATACATTAAAATTATGAGATAGTTAGCAAATTTTTTATAACTTGTTCACAAACTTTATAAGTTAAACTTTGTAAAGTTCGATAATTTGAATTCGAATAGTCTATTAAAGGAGTTTTATATACCAGTAACAGCCTATTTTCAAAATCATCTCTTCAAAAGCAAATTTTTTAAAAAAAAAAAAAGTCAACAATGCTGTTTTTTTTTTCGAACGAACAATGCTGTTTTCAATACAATTGCAATGTCTACTTCCACTTACTCTGTCAGTCTTCTTCCTGCTGTTTGAATGAACACCAAAGCAAAATTAAGAGGTTCTGAAACTTTCAACAAATTATAATCTCTTTTCCTCTTTATTATTTCTTTTTTACCCCTTGTTTCCCTTTGCAAAAAATCCATCATTTTTTTTTTGCTTCACAGTTCTCATTTGTTCCAAAAGATTTTTTACTTTCTTTTTTTCTTTGCGTTCAGTTTAATTATTTGCTATCTTTTAGTTTGTTTGTTGAATTTAATATAATTGTTCTTGTTTTCCGTTTGTGTTTTTCTGTTTTTTTTTTCTTGTGTAAGTTCACCAAAAAAAAAAAATAACGAATTTAATTTTAAGAACACATAACTATATTTTTATTAAAAATCGATATTTTAATTTAAAAAAAAAAGAAATTTTGAAAGAAAAAAAACAAAAGAGAGGAATAGCAGGAAATGGAGATTGTGTCTGCCATTGTATCAAAAGTGACGGAGTTATTATTTGATCCCATAGTACGCCAAATCGGTTACATATGGAATTATAATAGCAACATCAACAAACTAAGAGAGCAAGTGGATAAGCTCAAAGGCGTGGAAGAACGTGTACAGCACCAGGTGGAGGCGGCTCAAAGGAATGGGGATATAATTGAAACTGATGTTGGGAATTGGATGCAACACGCGGGTGAAATAGCTACTCATGCAGAGGAAATTCTCAAACAAAGCGAGGAAGCAAGTAAGACGTGCTTCATTGGGCTGTGTCCTAATTTTCAGACTCGTCACCAGCTTGGTAGAAGGGCAGCGAAGCAGATACCAGAGGTTGCTGAAGTCCGAGAAGAAGGGAGATTTGAGAGTATTGCATACCGTGGTGCTCCACCGGGGATGGCTTATGACAAAAAACACAAAGTCTTTGGATCAAGAGAGTCGTTGTTGGAGGAAATTGTACAGGCCTTGAAGGATGCTGATACGCGTCCTATTGGGGTGTATGGGATGGGTGGCGTGGGTAAAACCACGCTTGTTGAACAGGTTGCTTCTCGAGTCACGGAACAGGGGATTTTCAAAGTGGTTATGGCGAAAGTATCCAACAATCCAGTTAACAAAGACATCCAACAAGAAATTGCAGATCGGCTGAGGTACTGATTTGAGGCGCAGAATGTTGCCGTACGCGCAGAGGAGTTGAAGGCGCGGCTCAAAAGAGAGGAAAAAATTCTAGTAATTTTGGATGATATTTGGTCAGCAATCAACCTGAAGGATATAGGGATTCTTTGCGGGACAGAATGCAGGACTCTGACGACATCAAGGAATGCGGAGGATACAGATATTCCTCCCCAGACAGAATGCAGGATTCTAATGACATCTAGGAATCGAAATGTATTGTGGAAGATGGATGTGAAGAGAGCTTTCCAGATTCACATTTTAGAAGATGAAGAGGCGTGGATTCTGTTTGAGAAGACTTGGAAATTTTGAAGATCAGGAGATACGATGTAAAGCTATGGAAGTGGCAAAGAAATGCTCAGGTTTGCCAATTCTAATTGTGACAGTTGCGGCAGCTTTGAGAAATAAGGAGTTGGCTCAATGGTCGTACGCCTTAGAAGGGCTTAATAGATTTAGAGATGATGACGTCGATAATAAAGTTAAGGGGGGACTAGAGCTGAGTTACAACCACTTGAAAGGTGATGAAAAGTCCTTATTCTTACTTTGTGCACAACTCCCTCCTCACAACATAAACGTCAGGGAATTGTTGAGATACTCTGTCGGATTGAGTTTGTTTAAGCATAATACCTTGGAAAATGTGAAGGACAGACTACATATATTGATTGATGATCTTAAAGCCTCTTGTATGTTGCTAGAAGGTGACAAGCATGGAAGTTTCAAGATGCATGATCTCATTCACGATTTTGCAATCTCAGTTGCATCCAGGGATAGTCACGTCTTCTCTGTGTCATACAACAATGAACTGGAAAAATGGCCAGAGAAAGATGCGCTTCAACAGTACACTGCAATCTCTTTGCCCGTTTACAAAATCCCCGGGTTTCCTACAGAATTTTCATGCCCCAACATCAAATCATTTTTACTGCATTCCGAAGACAAATCCCAAAAAGTATCAGACAACTTTTTTAGCGGAATGCGGCAGCTTGAAGTCATGGCTCTGAAATGTATTTATTTATCACCACTGCCCTCGTCACTTGAGGTTCTTCAAAATCTTCAAACATTGTGTCTAGATAATTGTGTTTTAGAGGATATAGCTATGGTCGGAAAACTAAAAAATTTACGAGTTCTCAGCTTTATGGGTTCTGATATAGTTCAACTGCCAATTAGATTTGACCAATTGTTCAAGTCTTAAAGTGATTCCGCCAAATCTCTTGTTAAGCTTGTCACAATTAGAGGACTTGTATATGGGAAATAGCTTTTCCCAATGGGATGAGAAGGGAGAACACAATGCAAGCCTGGCTGAATTGAAGGCTTTGTCGAAGCTAGTGACATTAGACTTGCATATCATTGACGCAAAGATCTTGCCCAGAGATTTGTTTTCTGGAAAGTTGAAGAGATTCAGAATTTTTATCGGAGACGAGTGGGATTGGTCCGACGAGTATGAAATTTCAAAAACGCTGAAACTCAACTTCAACACAGGAATTAATCAATTGCTGGTGAAAGTGAAGGAGCTCCTGAAGATAACCGAAGATCTGTACTTGCTTGAGCTGACAGGTGCAACGAATGTCCTCTATGAATTAGATTGGGAAGGTTTCACTCTTTTGAAACATCTCCATGTTGAAAACAGTCCCGGGATTCGATATTTGGTGGACTCATCGGGGATGTGCCCGCATGTTGCTTTCCCGAAGTTGGAGTCCTTGTTTCTCGACTCTTTGATCAACTTGGAGAAGATCTGTCGCAGCCCTCTTATGTCGGAGGCTTTCAGAAGCTTAAGAAAGTTAAACGTAAGCAACTGCAACAGATTGAAAAATCTCTTTACCTTCTCCATGGCTAGAGGACTTGGGCGACTAGAAGAAATCAATGTCTGCGAGTGTCGTCTCGTGGAAAAGATCATTTCAGGCGAAATTGGAGAAGATGAATTGTTGGAGTTTCCAAAATTACATGCTTTGACATTGGAATATCTACCTCATATCTCTAGCTTTAGCTCCCAATCGAAGCCCTTACTCAGTGCTGCTTCAAGAGAAATTGTATCTCAGGATAATGAACTTGAATCTGCCCTGCCACTTTTTAATAGAAAGGTATGGTTTATTATTCCCTTTTATCTATCAATGGATCTTTCTTCTTTAAAATTATGCAAGAAATAATTGCCATGAACTCTCTGAACATAATTTTTTTTTAATGCAGATTAAATTCCCCAATTTGGCGGAGTTAAAGCTGTCTTCCATCACAGTGGAGAAGATATGGAGCAATCAGCTTACAGATCTATCTTCATGCGCTAATAAATTATCAACATTGATTGTTGATGGCTGTGATAATTTAAAATATTTGTTTTCATCTTGTATGATTGAAAGTTTGCACAACTCAAAAAGCTTGAGATATATGATTGCTACTCTATGGAAAAAATAATAGCTACACATGGATCAGGAGATGAAGAAATGACGATGACCAAGATTCTATTTGGAAAACTAGAGTTCTTGAAACTCATAAGACTTCCAAATTTGGTTAACTTTTGCACTTGTAGCTTCATCGAATGCCCCTCCTTGAAGGAGTTGGAAATAGAAGGATGTCCTGAATTGAAGACATTAATTCCGATTAGCTCAAGTACAGATGGTGAATTTGGACAAACAAACTTGGCTCTTCTTGATGAAAAGGTACTGTGTGATACTTCCTTCTCTCTTCTCCTACAGTTCTTTAAAGTTTTGCAGCTAATAATTAATAAGAAATTCCCCAACTATGAAATTTTGTTATTTCCAATTCTTTTTGTTAAATATCAGAAGGTTTTTCGGATTGGGCACAAATTAATTTCTCACTCTTTCAGAATTGGAGGATTCATTTTACACCTAATTAATGAATATAGGTGTGAAATGTCTGAAAATTACAACTTTCATATGTATTTTTTTTTTTCAGAAAAATTAGGTCCACCCTCAGTTTTTAGAGACATTATATAGTGATCCTGGTTTTTTATGAGTTGGAAGATCAAACCAATAAAAATTAAGCATTTAATTAAAATGATAAAAACTAAAACCTAATAACACATGAGTGAACCCTAGATGATTTAATATTATTGGTTTAGCCTTCCAACTCATCAAAAGTCAGATCATTATAAAATTTCTCCAATTTTCACCCTAAAGAATCTTTTAGTTCTTTGAATTTGGAAATAACATAATATTTTGATTTTAGCTAATTAATTCCATTCTGTGGTTCCCTTAGTGATATACTATGTAGCACAGACGGGGAAAATGAGGTTGAACATGGGTTGTCATTTTCTAAACAATATGGGAAACATGACATTGTGATCAATTTATAAATATTAAAAATATAGGGTTTAATTTATAAATATAAAACATTATAGAGATCAATCTATAAATATAAATTATATCCAATCTAAAATCTATTTTTCATGAATATAAAAATTTTCTATACCAATTTATAACATGTAAAATGATTCATTATCATTGCATTCACAATATTCATTAGTAATTTTATATATCAATTTACAAAATCTTTTATTTCATTAGCATCTCATTCCCAATGTTTCATTAGCATCTACTAAATTGCGCAAAAATGAAAATTCGAGGAAACATACAAATATTACAAATATAGAGATAATAATAAATACCAAAAAAAAAAAATAAATAATAAAAATATATATAAATATTAAAATTTTTATTTATTATTATCAATAATAAGTTGAGAAAATATGAAATATCTTTTAATTTTATTTTCTTTATTATATAAGAAAAAACTAAATAAATGTATTTTTTAAGTTGGAAACAGATGTTTTTTTTTTTTTTTTTTGCCAGGGAGGTGGAGGGAGAGGGGAATTTGAGCTATCTACCTTTAAATGGAGCCGACCCCGTGGCTGGAACTAGTCAGCCCTAGGTGAGTAGTTCAACATTTAAATGCGTAGAGACGACGTCCCTAAGACTTAAACCCATGACCTCAATGGTCATGGGTACCCCCTTAACCACTTGAATCAAGTGGTGGAGGGTACATATATTCTTTCCAAGTAAAAACCGGTTTTCTAATTTATCATATTTATAGAAACTATCTCGTAATATTTCTGAAATGCTTTTTGAAGTTTTTGACTTGACGAAATGCCTATCAATTGAAATTTCCATGCACCATAGGTAATGTATAAAATTTAAATTTTTAACCACTGGATGATTGAAAATTAGATCATATCAATTAATTAGAATAACTTGCTACTCAAATAACCGATTGTAAAACTAAAATTTATTTTTTTTTGTTGCATTACATTTTTCTCTTTTATGATTTTTTTTTACTTTTGCATTCTTTTATGGTCGTCTTTTTTTAACATATCTAAAATATTATTATTTTTTATTTATCTTATAGAAATAGCATTTTTATGTATTAAGTCTTTATATTGTATTAAATTTAATCAAATAAAACTATTATTTTAAAATTAAAGTTTCATTTACCTATAAAAATAAAATAATAATTAATTAAATAACAACATTACTATCAAAGAAAAGTTAGGGATTAAAGTTTAAAACTAATTTAAAATATAATTGATAATTATTAGATAAATTTAAAAAATTAAAAAAAAAATTCGCTCGCTTACGAATCTTATTATATGTATGCGGTCTTGTTTATTTATTTATATATTTTTGTAACTTATTATCTAAATAAAACTTGTATTGTAATGCAAGGTTGCGTTTCCTAAGTTGGAGGAGTTGTATATTGAGGACATGCAAGAGTTGAAACATGTATGGAAATGGAACATTGAGGATCCCACAACAACTGTCTCTTTTGCTAAACTACACCTTATTAGAGTTTGGAAGTGTCCGAGTCTGAAAAGTCTCTTCTCAGCTTCAATTGCTAGAAATCTTCAAGGACTAGAAGAACTTGATATATATAAATGTAGTGTGTTGGAGGAAATTGTTATGAAGGAAGAGATTGTTAAAGTAACTCCCAGATTTGTGTTTCCTCGGTTGAAGACTTTGGAACTTAACAGACTAAAACAACTAAAGAGTTTTTACTCCGGAAGTCACACTTTAGAATGTCCAGTGCTGCAAACGTTGGAGGTTTACAAATGCGAGAGATTGAAGATTTTTGATTTACAAGCAGAAAAAGACATGCAAAGTTCTACAAATATGGAAAGTCAACTAACTCTCCAACCACTTTTTTCTTCTACAAAGGTATTGTATATCCAGCCCTTTTTATGGTGTGATGTCATCTATATAATCATGAAATTTTAATCTTTTAAATCTAAACCATTTTATTATACTAAACTATTCAATTATACTTATTTTAATAACCCCTTACTATTAAAAACGTTTAAATATATTCTTAGAATAGTATTAAAAAGATATGATGTAATTTTTTTTAAAATAAATATTCACCCCTTACACTATTTTTACCCTATAAAATACTTCATATTAATCATAGATAAATAAAAATATTGCTTTACTCGTGAATTGTAATAATTGTACTCAATCATTAAATTTAAGTTGAATTCAGCATATACATTTATAAAATTTGTATAATTTTATTCATATATATATATATATATATAAATTTAATTTTTTAGAATAAAAAAATTGTGACATATTTTTTTATATGCAAATACAACGAATCTCTGTATAACTTTTTTTTTTTATATATATATATATAGTGGAGTACGAAAATTCAAAAACAAAAAACACTAGCAATTAACTGTCAGGGGCAAAACTACCACTATCAAGCCCTCTTGAAGCGTCGTGAAAACATCATAAGCAGGATGACTGAGAATAGTTTGTTAGAGAAAGAGCTAGGTTATGGTTAGCTAGGATATCTGCAACTTTGTTCCCCTTGTGATAGATATGCAAACTTTGATCTCACAATTTTTCTTTAATGGGGAATTGCAAGTTTGAATGGGATTTGTATAAATTTATTTATATATTTAAAGCTTTTGTTTTTTAGTTTATTTTAATTCTAAAAAAAAAAAAAAGCTAACATTGATCATATCCAAAGAAAATTAAATTTTCACAAAATAATTCATTATATTCTATAAACTTAAATTGATTGCATTTATTTTGAACATATTTGCTATATTAATAAGGCTAATCATCTTTTATATCTTTTTTTTATTAATCTTTTGTCCAACACAATATTCTAAAATTTTTTTATTTATAAATCAATTTCATACTCATTGTTTTTTTTTAAATTTTATAATTTTTATACAGTACTTACTCATTGTTTAATAGCTGTAATTATATATTCGTATATTGGCTCTTATTATGGTACAAATATTTATATCTATATAAATAAAATTATAACCGTTAAATTAATTTAAAATTAGATTATAAAAGTGTTTAGTATATATTAATATTTTAATTTTGATAAATACAAATTTCATTAAAGGAAGTTGATGTGTACATATCACCTCAAATTTAACGATGCTATATGATAACATTGCAATCAATTAAGTCTGCACAATATTGGTAGTAAACTTGTTTCAACTAATAATATATTTGGTGGTTAAATAATTAATTATATATTACATAAGTATTTTGGCTTAACTCATATTTGACCCTCTGTACTTTTATTTTTTTCTTGATTTACCTTATTCACTTTAATTTCTATAAATTGACACCCTACACTTTTATTTTTCTATACATTAACTCCATGTACTTTTATTTTTCTACACATTGAGTCTTTCTGTTAAAAACAAGTAGAAACGACATATATAGTAAAATATCTTATCTATTCACTGTAATTTTTAAAATTTTTAATAAATTTGTATATTTTAAATTTTTAGCAAATTAATCCTTAATATTTTTAAATGATTTTTTAAATTTTTTAATTAATCCTTGATATTTTTAAATGATTTTTTAAATTTTTTTACTTTCAATAAATATTTTAGTTAATTATTAACATTTATATATTTAGTTAATAAATTTATAATTTAACTAATTTAAACTTTTAATTATATATTTTATTATTAACATAAACATTTTTAAATTGTTTTTCTTTTTATTAACTGTAATCTAATATTAATCTATATTATACTCCTTTACACATTTTACCATTAAATTAATGTTACATAACAAATTCTTAAAGGATGCACTGATTTTCACTCTAAAAATTTTAAATACATCAAACTTTATCTTTTCTAAAATAATAATTTGGACAAATTTTCTTAAAAGTTATATCAATATATTTTTTTTATTTCTTAAAGATTTATTACCAACTAGTTTTAAGGAATAAAAATTTTTTATTTGTTAAAAATTTGTAAATGTACAAATTTTTCATCATTTATTTTTACTTAAAATTAGTTAAAATAAAACCTATTGAAATTTTTGCTTGAATTATTTCACAAAAATCAAAATCAAAGTTTTAAAGACTAAATTACTATTATATTATTTAGATTTAATTTTCATAAGAGCGATTATCATGTAATAAGAAATAAGTATGAATAATTAAATTATATATATAGTTGACAAAATTTTGCAAATTCATATTAATTAGGGATTTAATGTATACAAAAAAAGTGTAAAGACTTCATGTTTATAAAAATAAAAGTATACAGGGTTAAAGTAAAATTTTTTTAAAAGTATATTCATTCATCATGTAAGTCCCGCTCTTATTTAACGGTCACATTCTCACTCATTATTATAGAAGGACTTAATGTATAAAAAAATAAAAGTGTAGGGTTAAAGTGCAGAAAATAAATTTTAAAAAATAAAAGTGCAAGGATCAAATATGGATTAAACTTATTTTTTTTTATTCTAATTGAATTTATTTGTTTAGTTATATTAAAAGTTGTAGGTAAACTACTAAAATGTTAAATTTAAAATGTAAAAACAATAAACAAATAAATATTATATTTCTATACTTTACTACTTTAAACTAAAATTATTTATTTTTAAGTATTATTTTATTTCCATTAAATTATTAATATGGACATATTGATAATATTTTATCATATATTATTATATTGACGGGGTGATGTTAATGCTATAGGTAATGTCATGTTCGTGTCTTCGGGCATATTAACCCGTACCTGGTGATTGTTATTAATAAAAAAAATAATTAAATAATTCCCAATTTGTTTAAAATGAACAATGAAGGGACCTAATCTATAAAAGGGAAAAAGGGATGGAGGATTTAAGTTTGTGAAGGGAAAGAATCTAAGGAAAAACGCAAAAGGAACAAGAGAAGGAAATAAAAGGGAGAGCCTTAAAGCTGAGTTTTAGTAAGATTTGAAATGATTATGTTATAATGGTTATATATAATGGTGGAATGTTTTTATATTTTTAAGTTGTAATTAGAGTTAAATAGCAATTGAACAAGATAGAAGAGATATTTTGCAGCATCAATATTTGAATTAGGTAGATTCGAGTAGTGATCATCTAGTAAAGATATTGGTAGGTTGCAATATCATAGATAAATTTTTACAAAATATTGATCAAACGTAAAGACCATCTGGTAATATAGTCACTTTATATAAGATTATTAATTATTTGCATTATTCATATTGATTTTTAAGTTTTAATTAAATTTATTTTTTATTTTAATAAAATTATATATTAAATAATCAATTTTTTCTTATTCGGATCAAATTATAAATAAAATAGTTAACTATATGTAATATGAATAAAATAATTAACTATATGTAATTTTGTATTGCATTCAAATATCCTGTCTCCTTATTATAATTTAATTGTATATTAAATAATTAGTATATTTCTAATCAAATTATATATAATTAACGGCACATATTTTCATTGTAATCAAATAGTAATTTTTATTTTAATTTAATTGAAAATTAAATATTTTTTATAGAATTTTAATTTTTATTAAATGTGTTGTTATTTTACTCAAATTATATATTATATAGCTAAGTTTTTCTTTTTTTTCTTATTTTGGTCTAATTATACATAAAATAATTAATTATATATATATTTTTTATTAAATTCAAATCTTATCTATCCTTATTAGAATTGAACTATATATTAAATAATTAATTCTTATTTTTAATTAAGATATATATATTTAATAGTACATATTTTCCTTCTTGGAATAAAAAATAATATTTTCTTATTGGAACTTAATTTTTTTTTTGAGAATATTATTGGAACTTAATTGAATATTAAATAATTATAAAATTTTTTATTTTTAATTAATAAATTAATATGTTGTCCTTGTTTTTGAAAGAATAATTAATAAAATTTTAATGAGGATTTACTTATATATATATATATATATACATATATATAGTAACAAAGCATAAACAATTTATAAAAATTAATATAGAAGGTAAAAATAAGCTCATTAAAAGATAAAATTAAAAAAAAGTATATACAAAAGCAAAAAAAAAAAAAAAATAATTAGAGACCTAATTTCTAAAGTCTAGCTAAGAACATTTTGATCTAAAAAATTATATATTTATGTTTCAGTTACTATAAAAAAGAAAACAAAGATTAAATAATTAACTATAAAAAGCTGAATAAAAATCATCAGTTTTGTTCCAGAGTTTATTTTCATATTAGCATATATCAGTCAATTATTATTGAAGATTGTGGTGGTAATAACAGTACCCATACAACTAAACTAATAAAATGCCAAAGATAAAAATATATATAAAAAATAAAAATCTAAAATATCATATGAAAAAATGATAAAACGAAAAATTTTCAGATAATTTAAAATAAAACTAAGTAAAAAAAAATCATTGTTTTACTTTTTTAATTTTGTTATTAGATAAGTTAAAATAAAACTTTAAGTTATTTTTATGCAACTTATAAATTATGATAATTTTAAATATCGGCACCTCTCTCTGATTGTAGAACAAAAGATCATATTTATTGTGGTGTTTTTTTTTTTTTGAACAATATTTATTGTGGTGTTCTGTTAACTGCCAAATTCAACTGAGGTGGTTTTATTTATATTTTTTATCTTTTAATTTCAAGGTTATGCCCAGCTTGGTTCAATTAGACAACGCAACAATTCGACAAGGTCAATTTCTTCACCTCGGACGCTTTGGTGATACTTCATTCAATTTTCCATTCCATCTCCTACGAGTACTCCAAAATGTGGATCATCTTGTTTTGGAAAATGGTTTTTGGAAAGAGATTTTCCCAAATGGAATAATTATTAAAGATGAGGATGCAATTGCTCTAGCAAGGATACGATTTTTAAGACTTGACTACCTTCGTCAACTGAAACATTTATGGAACCAAGGTTGCCAACATGGCTATGGCCAACTTCTTCCAAATCTTGAATCTCTAGAGATAGAAGCTTGTGATGGATTGAATAACGTGGCACCATCCTCTGCATCTTTCCAGAATCTTACAACTTTAAATGTAAGTAACTGCGATGGATTAATAAACTTGGTAACAACCTCTACTGCTAAAGGGATGGTGAATCTCACCCATATCACTGTAAAAGACTGCAAAATGGTGACAGAAATTGTAGCAGACGAATGTCAATCAGGAAGTGTGATTATTTTTGAAAAATTGACAAGTCTGAAGCTTCTTGATTTAAGAAGCCTCACCAGCTTCTCCCTATCAACAAGCTGCACCATCAAAATCCCATCTTTGGAAGAAGTAGTTGTGTCACAGTGCCCCAAGATGAAGGTCTTCTCTCATGGAGTCGTCAGCTCTCCAAAGCTACAAAAAGTACATATAACTGATGAG